>APFE030219583.1:0-14615 GCA_000404065.3 Pinus taeda
CTAGAGAGATAGCCTATCAAATGGCTAGTGAGGGGGGGATGAGAAAGATATTAAAGGAAACAAAAAAGGCGATCTGGCCTACATTCCCTTTATAGTGTGGAGCATTTGCATTACATGACCTAGGGCATGCATTTAAAGAAGCAAAGAATATGTTATCTCTGCAATTACCTAAATTCCCTAGAAGGAAATATGACCCATTTGACACTGTCAAAGATTTTACCACTATGATGAAAATAAAAGTATTTAATAATGAGGAAGATGCCTTTGATTAGATATTTTGTAGAAAAGAACCTTCACATAGGTGAAGCATATGGCAAAATTACTTTTTGACCGTGAAGACCTTCAAAACTTTTATAGCTACAAAAAAGGAGGTTATCAAAGGTCCCATTAGACCAATTATTGATTGAACCAATAACAGTGCCTACTCTTAGTGTAAGTATAGAAGGTGACTCCAAAGAAAATTCTAAAATTGATTTTGGAGTAAAATCCTAAGAGAATCTACCAGGGAATCATAGAAGTCATAACAAAATAGGAAAAGTGGAAGCAGGGAGTCAGTAAACGATACAACCCAATCCACACATAAGATAGCTAAAGAAACTCCAGCCAACAAAGAGGTTAAAATCCATGTCACCTCCACACAGCCAATAAAAGCCCTGGTAATTGATTTAGAGGAAGAATGGGAAAATTTTAGTAAAAGGCTCAACATAGAGGAAGAAACGCAAGAGTTACAAACTCCACAATAGAAAACAACTCTGGAAATTATAATAGAGGAGACTGTAAATACTCAAGAGGTAGAACAAATCCCCATTACCCCCACCTTTGAAATTGTTTTGAGAATAGAGGAGATTCCCCCTCTAGATGTGTTTTATAGCCCACAACATAAGGCCATTGTTAAAATATAAAGGAAGAAAAGGAAGTTGGACTCTATAGCTACTATTGCCCCTGATAATGAACTGATGGATGTTGTCTAGAGAGACTCACTTGTTGACCTGTCCGCCAATCTTACTAGTCTCTCACAGTTTGCAAGTGCCTACGCTACAATGACCATAGAAAAAGAAACAGAGGTTCAAATGTTACTTAAAGAAAGAGAAGATAAAATTTTGTCAATTGAACAACAATTACAGCAACCAAAATCTAACTAGTAGGCAGAGATACATTTAGGTAAGCTACAGTGGGAATTCGAGCAAATGCAAATAGAACACCAAACCATCTTAGCAAAGAAGGAACCATAAATATAGGCAATAAATCATCTACAAAAATGTGATAGAAAAATTGATGAGTTTGTTACCAAAGCACTTTGCCTTAACTCCGAGCAGATGCACCAAAAAGAACTATTATGCAAGAAGATTTCACAATGGAACTCTTATTACGAAACAAGCAACAAATTAACAATTCAAGTCATGGAAATGAGACTTGAATATGATGAAATCTTTAAAAAGGTCTCCGACTTCATTACCTGGCAGAATACAAAATATGGGAGAAAAGCCAACTTACCTAAACTAGAAGAGTCACATAAAGAAATCTTATTTGTGAACTGGGATCCTTGGCTTAAAGAGGTAGAATAGACAATAGTAGACATGAAAACAGTAGAAAATAGTGTCATATAAAATGTTAATGAAAATTTACATAGCGCTAACCTTATGGCAGAATCCATTCCAGGTTTTCTTCCTAATGTGGAACAGCTTGAACTACAGTGGAAACAAGCAACAGAAGAAAAAGAAGACATAATAAGGCAAACAACTAGGTTAAACTAGGAAGAATATTGGTGACATTTGGTAAAACCTCATAGCTAGTGGATGGCCCTACAATGCCTAACCACTTCTACAGAGAAAATGGCGCTAGCACTGACTGATGTCGTATTCACTGGAAAGTTGAAAGCTAAAGTTGGCCAACCGACACAGCTCTAGTCCATGATGGACATTTACGATCTGAGTGATCAAATGTAGGATATCTAGTCACCATGTTTATTTCTATTTTGATTTTATTTTTGAATAATTTGAGGTAGGTTGTTTAAACCTCCTCAACTATTTTTGTATTAATCTACTTTTAGTTTTATATCTTAAGTGTTTAAATCCCTCTCATGAATTTAGAGAGGGGTCTATAAATTTTATCAAAAACAATCTTCAAAACATGCACTTCTATCCCTTTGAGGAAGTTCTGGTGAAGTTAATGGAACAAGATTTACTTTTATCTGATTTAGCATCTTCCACTGCAATTGTACTTTTGTACTTTTATATGGTGTTGAATGGACTAAACCTAGATCAATATTATTGAAGCACATGAGTAGGACATATTATAAATGGTACTTTTATTTCATAATTATTTTTACTTATGTATCAGGCAATTATTTATTTTCAAGTTATTTATGAATTAAAGTCTGAAGCATGGTTTCCATTACTGCACTTCTGTATGATGATGATCTATATTTTATGCTGAATACATTAATAATTCCTTATGCGATATATATTTCACAATCATTTAGGCCAAATTTTTATACGAAACAATTATTGTTAAAATGGATTCATTTCTCATCAAAATTGAATGATATTTATTATCAATTGCTTTCAGACATTATTGTAGATCGCATACATCAATTTACTCATCGGCATAGTTATAATTAGATAGTGTCTAAATTAATATAAAATGCATGTGATTATTAGTTTATATTAGATTACATATAGCTTAAATATTTCTTCAAAACATCACATATCAATCCATTAGCACAATCATTAAAGAGATTGGGAAATTGGTCCCATTATCTGTAGTCGGAGCCACTACTCCAAACGGAAAAGGAGCTACCAACCAAGGTCCGGACAAGGAGGTTTTCCCCCATGTTTAAGAAATGATTTTCGAGGTTTCAGCAGAACCAAGTATGACATGAACATATTAGCCCGCCATTTGAATCATGGAATCTAAGAGTGAGAATTATGTTTTTAGTCACAATTGAAAAAAATAATTTGAATAGTCTAGTTCAAATAGAAAAACTAACTCTATGTTAATTTCTGCATTAAAACTCATACATTTTCTAAATTCCAAACACACACACACACACACACACACACACACACACACACACACACACACATATATATATATATAATTATAATTATAATGTATCCATTATTTTCTTTTGGTGTTAATTTGAGTGCAAGATCTACTTCTTGGTATTGCATCGAACATACTATAGTTTTCTAACTTTCATGGAATAAGAGAAGTTATTAGAACAACATAAAAATATTTTATTTCTACTAATCACAAACCAAACAACCAATATTTATATTGGTATTATGCAATACAGGCCAACTTAAATTAGTAAAGGTTACAAAGTACAATAATAAATCATGATGCCATACATATAACATACAAGAATTCATATTGTAGATAGTATGTGTACATTTATGCATGAAATCCACACTTTTCATCTAAATATACTTCAAAGTAGCTCAGAGATCTATTTCCTTGATCAATTTATTCAACCTTGTCCATAGCACATCAATCAACCGATTCTCATTATCATTTCTTTTAGTGAATGGAAAAGCAAGAAACACATTTTCATTAGGGATTTAATTTAAATTCGTAGGTGAATAATCCACTACCACCATATTAATTGCATCATATTGGGTATGCTTTTCCCACACCCTTTTCAATGATTTAGGGGGTATAACATGTTATATACTTGGCCTATGCGAAAACCAAAATACTAGAGATTACAAACAATATGGCCTAAAACATAGAAATATCACATGAAATGAGAAAATCTACCAAGATGTTTTGTAATTCATAAGAAAAATACAATGTTCACTTGCCTCTTCAAGGGGGAAACCTCCAACATAGAAGAGCTCAATTACAATAAGACTCTATACTTCTTCCCTTGCTATTTAAGGCTATTTATAGCTTTATGACATCCAAAACCCTAGCTACTAGTCATCCCTTGCATAAACATGAGTTAGCCACTTTATTGATTAATTATGGCATATTTATAACTAATTTTGGTCCCTTTTCTATAATGCAGGTCAACCACTTAAAACTATAATTAATGTGGATAACTATTTACGAGCTTTAATGACTCAACTAACTAACTGTCCATATGAAGAGGCTTAATACATGAATAAGGGAGTTAGGTTGGACCTTTGATATATAGGAAAATGACCTCCTCATCATCTCATATGAAAAAGATAGATAGGTTAAAGACATGACCTAATTTAGAAGTGTATTTTCCAAGGTAAATATGCCTAGGAACTAGCAAAAATAGTTGGCACACTGCCTTTGAGCCAAGGGCATTAGTCCCTAGGTTAATTCACTATTTTTCCCAAGGGAAATTGCTACCCAAGTGTTGTGAGATTTTGAAGGTCAAAGAGCTGGTTGACTGACTTGCATTCCACTTTTCACTCAAATGTCATACCAAAAAAGAAGGAAACATATACCTTTGACCTGTTTAAGGATATTTATAGTCCTAATAGAGTCTAATGGAAGGGGAAAGATAAATAAAGCAAGAAAACATCCTAGCTTGTGCTTAAGTGAACTCACGAGAGAGTTGGAAAGGGTAAGCCTCTCTACATTTATATATTGGATACTTGGACATTATGATGTCAAGGGATTGTCAAGTGATTATCGAAACGTTATTATCCCCCCTAGGTATATAACATTGATACCACTTGTTATAGATATGATCCAAAAATATAAGATAATTGAAATAAACCCAAGAATAAAAAGATCTGAATATAGAAAATGCTTCACTTTATTGATATCAAACCCTTAAGGTAGGGCAACACCATACATTCACTCCTTAAGGAAGGAGAACACTCCACAAGCCATATGCCTGTTAATACAATATTCCTTGACATCTCTCAATGTGGAGTCTCTAGCCTCTATATAGGCCTCATACATAAAATACCATGAGTCATTACCATGGTTCCCTTAATACCATCTATCTAATACCATGGGTCCATTACATTATTACTTACTACTTGTGGTCCCTTACATGATTCAGGTTAACCACTTTATTTACTACTATGGCCCATCCCATTATTACATTATTCCCTTGGGTACCTCCCTTTGTACCCCATATTATCCCCCTAGGTATATAACAAACTTTGCATGAGATATAGTTGTTTTCTACCAAGAAGTTAAGAAGAGAGAGAGAAAGGAGTTGGAGAGTGAAGGGAAGCTCGATTCACTAGATGGTTGTAATTATTCTTCCCTATCTAATAATATAGACCCGTTGTTGTGTTGTCTACTCGATGGTACTAATGTCATTTTTATTTACATGTTCATTTAGTACCATAGTTTATTCGTAGCTTAGATGCATGTTGTTTTCATATATTATGTATTAAGTTTTTTATTATTAGAGCACATATGTTATGGTATTACTCCCTATCTTCTTTATATGCAGGCGTTGATCCAAAATCTAGCAAAGGGCTCTTCCGCTCTGCTACATTGGGTTCTCCAGCAAGTATGCATCAATATCTGAGGTAATCTCTCATTTCGTGATTTGATTATCATGCATTGATATAAATATGTATATGATTCATTGTGATAGGTGTAGTTAATCTGAATGGTTTGCACTGGATCCTAAAAATATCCTTTAGGGTATTCCAACCACAACAACTCATGCATTAATCCCTATAGCAGAATTGGCGACTCCCATGGGTACTATAGTTAATGTCTTATTTTCTCCTTCCAAGTACCTAGATCTCTCTTTCTTTGAGGCCCTCCTATTATTATTAGTTCACTTTCTGACAAGTCAGGACTCCTCATAACCTTTGTTTTGTTCTCAACCTTTTATCTGACCCTAAAAGACTCTCTTTATAGCTTCTGCCCCATAACACACCTTAGTAGTGAAAACTAGTGAGATATAATGCTCCCCTGGCTTATAGGAAGAGCGATAGTCCTATCATTAATGCTCTATAGCCTCTCTTGAAGTGCATTAGCCAACCAATATCTTGATCAGTAACATGTTCTATGAATTCATGGGTTCAGGAATCTACATATAGCCTTTTTAAGGATTTGGAGTTGTGCACTGTGTTTGGTTCCCTATTCCTGAGAATTTTTTTGTTTTAGGAAAATAGCTTAAGTGCTTATGTTTCTCAATAAAGAAAATATATATATATATATTAAGTTTTTTATGTTTCAGTTCATTAGATTCTTCATCTATATATTGGGTTAATTATTAGAGAGCATTTCATGTCTACAAGATGTGCTTGATTTTACTACATTGGATTCATATCATTGAATTCTGTATAAATGATCCTCTCCTTGTAGACAAAATTCATTCATCGAATTAAAATTGAAAAGAATTTTCTGCATGGTTTTTGTTAAAGTCTCACAAAACTACATATGTCAACACCCCTTCCAAAGACATTAATAAAGCACCTCTAAAATTGATCTCGTAATAAAAGAAATCAACAACTCTTTTTTTAGTATACACACATATTAGTTTAGGATAGGATCTTGGGTTAGGTAGTTGTGAGCTAACTACCCAAGATCACAAACTAAAACTAGTGTCATTAAAGAGGGTAAATTCCTCCTACACTCATACTATCTGAGACCTCTCCAGTCAAAGTGTACTTAAATGTGATACAACATTGGAATGTTAGAGAAGGTAGCCCACTTTTGATTGCCTCTCCATTAGGTATTTTGTGTATTGGGGATCCCTTCAAGGATATCAAAGTTGAGTTGAAGACTTAGGTGTCCTACCCACACAATATACTATCTACAACCATGTCTCCCCCAGTAGTGTCTGTGATTTGAGGTAACCATACTGGCCAAATTTTGTTAGAGACAAGCATAAGGTGACTTTGGTGGGCTTCCCTCGTGGTACCTAAACAGACGAACCTACTCTGTCTTCGATTTTTTGGAGGGTTCTCATCTTCACAAGAGTACATGGACCTTTAATCTAATGTTTGGATGAAGCTCAATAGTAATTGTAGCTATACATTTCACAAACTCTCTCTTTTAGCAATTGTGATACTAGGTTTCACCTCCACCAAACAGTGGTTATCACATAAATTCATATCCCCTGACTGCTTCTCGTTGACTTTTAGATTATTTTTTATTTTTTTATGTCATAATTTTTCATCAATATAACTATAATCAATATCACTATAAAAAAATTGATAAAATATATCAGTCACAACAGCTACATGTGGCCCTCATTGTCAATCTCAGTGACAAGGATGTCTTCCTCCACCACCTATGGATGATCAACTGAGCCTTGTTGATCTGGATTACCCCTACTTGAGTAACTAGTCTTGAGTATCTAACACTAAACTAGGTGGATTTCTAGACACCAGTGGCATGGAAAAGGCTCAAAATTAAAAGTGCCAGAAAGTCGATTAACTTGACATCACATCAAGGTGCTCGTCACCCTGATTCCGACAGCATGAACGAAACTCCAATCCGAGCCCGGATGAGGAATATAGAGGCAATCAAAGTTTCGGTTGACTTTTGCTAACTAGAAAGGTTTAATGGAGACACAATTTGGAAGTTTTTCGGTGGATAGAATCCGACCAACTCCAGCTAGATTTTAGGATCAATTATTCACTAATTGAAATGTCTCCTTTGATCGAAATTCCAAATTTTCAAAATGGGCCATAATGTTATAACAAAGGTGGTGGCGGGTCATCAACCTGAACACCCCAATCCTAATCATATTTAATATTGGAGGGGTGGGCCACTAGCCCAAACCCCTCACCCCACACTTAGCGAAACCCATGATTTATGTGTGGGACATTACTATTGCACGAAGGATTGAAGGTGGGCCAACCCTTGCGGTATGGACCTAACTGCACAACCGCCCATGTAAGTGTGTATGGGCCACTGTAAAGCAAGGGACATGTGAGGTGGGTGGGACACCCAATAAGGGCCTAGCCTAACATCCCTTCCCAAAAAAATAATGTTGTTATGTAAAATGGGAGGGCGCGGCATTTGACCTCCTGACCCCCTCCACAGCAAATAGATCTCTAACCACTATGCCTAATGGAGATTTTGGAAAATTTGCCCACCCTTTTCATATTTAAACTTAGTTCACCAGTGCACCTAGGTGGAGGAGGAGGAAAGCACACGTAGTTTGAGGCATGTTAATTTTCAGGTGGCAAAACCATGAGCAGTTCAGAGAGGGGAAAAACCATGATTTAAGCAATTTCTCGAGGGGGCAGATTTTCGCTTTGTCAGATTTTGACAAATTTTGTATTGTTTCAACATTTCTCGATGCCATGAACATAATGGTGTTGTCCATTTCTCCAACATAGTTCTACATTTTTCAGCCATTTTCCATAATGGAGGTATGAGACTCCTTTTTGTAAATGATTATTGTACTATGTTTCATCATTCCACTTAATGAATGAAGGCATCCCCATTGATCGAGCAATGCCCAGAGACGTAGTCCAAATCAGATGAACTCTGTTATCAAGTCTCTTGTCTTCTTTCATGCTTTATGTGCTTCTCCTCTTCTCTCTTGTGCACATTAAATTTCTATGTTTAAGCTACAATTTATGGATGTAATTCTTTAATACATCTATAAGAAAAAGATTCTGGATCAAGTGGTATGAGATCAGGTCTTTGTAGATGTCAATTGAATGTTTGTATGCTAACAAGGAACTGGATCCAAAGAGTCGAAGGGAAGCTAAAGTCTTTCAATCCTGAAGCGTGGCATGCACATTGAAGGAGAAACATGGTAGATGAAGAGACTCAATATGAACAGGAGCTCAATTTCCACAAAACATTCTACACAATGGCAGAAAATGTGATTCAGTTGCTTTGAAGACTGGAGAAAGAAGAAGGGTAAAAGGAATAAGAACAAGGTTTAAAGCATGGAAATGGTGAAGAATAATTCACTCCTTCTCCTTCCATGAGTGAAAGTTCTTCTTCCTCTCATCACCATCATCATAAAAATTCAAGGGATGCATCTAAAAGCCTTTCTATAAATTAGATGTAAAATTTTATCATCCCATGTTTAACAGTGAAAGTAATGCAGGAAAGCGTAATAACTAGATTAGGTAGATTGAAATATATTGTACGATTCAGCAGATTGAAGAGGATGTGGTAGATATTGAACTGGCCTCTCTTCAGCTAAGTAGCATCGCTATCGTCTGGTGGGACAGAAAATTGCGAAGTAGTAAGAGTGTGGGTAATCTTCTTTCCTCATGGCCTAGCTTCATTTCTGCGTTAAAGGAACACTTTTATCCCTTGGGTTATAATAAAAAAGACTTAATGGATTGGAAATACTTAAGGCAAGGCAGAGGTCAGGATGTTCAAAGCTTTATAGAGGAGTTTAGAAAACAAGAACTTAATTTGGGCATTGCACTTGACTCACTTGAAGTAGTAACTAAGTATATTGGATCACTACATAGTTACCTTAGACATTCATTATTATTGTTTGAACCAACTACTATTGACTCGGCCAGTGTAAAGGCCATCCATATTTAGAATAGGGGAAAAAATGAAAGGGATAATCATTTCAAGGAACCACCTTTCAAACCTCCCAATGGCAAAGCCAAAGTGAAAGGAAAAGGAAAGGATAAGAGGGAAACATCAACCAAGAAAGATGAAGGGGAAAGGCCTTATTGTGCTAACTGCAAAAAGGAAGTTCATGACGACAATCATTGTTGAAAACTATACCCAGAAATGAGACTAAAGAAGTATGGAGGAAAAGGCAAGCAGAAGACAGTGGCAACTATGAAGTAAGACCTTGAATTTTATTTTGAAGATGAAGTGTTGGTCACAACAACAGGAACAAAAGGTAATCTTACACTTCATGTTAATTCTAAATCACATGAAGGCACTAGTTCAATATATGAGTCTCTTCCTAATGAACAAAAGAGAATTGAGCTAATTCATATTAGAGTTATCATAAATCATACAAAAGTGGAAGCTCTATTTGATACTGGATCCCAATCAAACTTAATTTTAGAGTCCTTGGTAAAGAAGCTAGGCTTAGAAACAAAACCACATCCAAAACCTTACCCACTTGGATGGATACATGATAAAGCAAATTTGAATGTAACAAAGTAGTAAAAGGTTAAATTTGTGATCGCTTCTAAGTTAGTGGATCAGGTAAAACTTTATGTGATACCATTTGATATCTTTGGCATGGTGTTAGGGAGTCCATATCTATATGATAGAAAGGAAATCTTCTTCCATCATGAAAATAAATACCAAATCATAAAATATGGAGTAGAATATATAGTAAGGGTTTATCAAACTAAAATTAATGCCAGTCTTGTAAGTGTAGGAAAAATGAAGAGGTTGGTGAATTCCAGTAAGGGTTACATGCTTATGGTTATAGGGGGGAAAGATGCAAAATTATCTAATGCCTTCCAGGGTTGTGATCATGTACTTAAAATGAATTATGTGAATTAGTTTCTAACTATGATGAGATGTTTCAAGTACCAAGGGGATTACCTCTGAAGAGGGAAATCCAACATGAGATCCATTTGCAGCATGGTGCTCATTTACCAAATATTGGCATGTATAGGATGTCAACCATTGAGATGGAGGAGATCAGAAAGCAAGTGCAGGAACTATTGAACCAAGGGTTCGTCAGACCAAGCACTTCTCCATGCAGCTCATCAATTGTCTTAGTGCCAAAGAAAGATGGCACATGGAGGATGTACATGGATTACTGAGCACTAAACAAAATCATGGTGAAAAATCGTTACCCTCTTTTGTGCATAGATGATTTATTATATCAGTTATGAGTGCTATCTATTTCACCAAATTGGATTTGTGTAGTGGATATCACGAGGTCTGAATTGCAGAGTAGGATGTTTGGAAAACCACCTTCAATACCAAACAGGGGTTGTTCGAAAGGATGGTGATGCCATTTAGACTTTGTAATGCTCCAACCACTTTCATGAGGGTCATGAATGATCTCTTTAGGCCTTTCATTGATGAATTTGTTCCTGTATATCTACATGATATTATTTCCATTATTAAAAGTTGGAATTAACATGTATGCCATGTGAAGAAAGTGCTTGATGTATTGAAAAAAGAAAAAATCTATCTAAAATTGTCAAAAGTGAGTTTGGGAAAACCTCTTTGGTTTACCTACATCATAATGTTAGTCATGGTCTGTTAAAAATAGATCCTTCTAAAGTTGAAGCAATTGTAAATTCGCCTAAGCCTACTAGAGTAACCAAGGTTAGCAGCTTTTTGCATGTAGTACAATATTGGAGGAGATTTATTACCAATTTCTCTATTATTGCAACACCTTTACACACATTAACAAGTGTAAAGAAAATATTTCAATGAGGAGGAAAGCAACATAAGTCCTTCAAAGCATTGAAAAAAATTATCAACACCGCACCAGTCTTAGCCTTACCATATCTCCAACAGCCATTTGAGATCAAGATAGATGCCAAAAGATGTGCCATGGGAGATGTACTGATGCAACAAATGAAGCCCTAATGTTACCATTTAGAGAAGTTCTCTCAGGTTGTGATAAACTATCCCACTTATGATAAGGAGTTATATGCCTTGGTCCAGAGTGTGAAAAAGTGGAAACACTACCTAATTGACAAGGAGACTATCATCCATACATATCATCAACCCTTGCAATATCTTTAGTCACAATCCAAGTTATAGCAATCTTGTCATTTCAGGTGGATGGGTTTTCTTCAGTAGTTTCATCTGGTAATAAAGTATAAGAAAGGCACTAGCAACAAAGTGGCCAATATGCTATCTTTCCCTCCTATTTATGCTTTTGTTATTTTGAATAATGCTTTGTTATCTTTTGAAAGTTATGCTAAATAATATGCTAATGCTGATGATGTTAAGCATATTTATGCAAAACTAACCCATGGTTCACAGGTGGACAACTATCACTTGCAGGGGAAACTATTGTATCACCTTAGAAAATTGTGCATACCCATAGGAGAAAGGCTACATGTAATCTGGGAGGCCCACACCTCCCTCATGTCTAGTCAATTTTGGCATTGAAATCTTTTTTGTATTATGTACAAAGATTTTTCTTTTGGCCTCATATGAAGAAAATTGTGACTCTTTATGTAAAGGGATGTGCGATGTGTTCTATTTCAAAGCCCTCTAATACAAAACTCAGGCTCTACATAGCACTCCCTATTCTGACTCATCCATGGGAAAGTGTGTCGATGGATTTTGTAAGTGGTTTGCCTTTGTCTAGAAGAATTCAAGGCCATGTGTATGTTGTCATTGACCATTTTATTAAGATGTGTATTTTAATGCCTTGTAAAAAGCAGATCAGTATAGAGTACACTATTTATCTTTTCCTTCAACATGTATGGGTCCATTTTGGGTTGCCCACATTGATTGTGTTAGATCGGGAATCTTGCTTTCTCGGAGATTTTTGGACCAACTTGTGGAGGATGATGGACAACAAGTTGAAAACAAGCACGACATTTCATCCACAGACTGACGAAAATACATAGGTTGTCAACCGCACCGTGGTACACTCATTGCAAGGCTATTGTGGGAAACATCCTAAGTTGTGAGATGAGCATCTTCCATTTGTGCAACATTCCTACAATTGAGTAGTGGACTCATCTACACATTGTTCACCATTTGAGACATGTTTTGGCTACCTACCCAAAGATCCTTTTGATATGGCCTTTGGAAGGGAAGATGACTCTGGTGAACGTGATGATAGGGACAAGGTGCAGCAGCTGATTCGGTGAATCCATTTTATTCACCAAGTAGTACAGGAGCAATTGTAGAAAATTCAAACCCAGTACAAGGCTCGGATGACAAACATCGAGTAAACCATCAATTTCAAGTGGGAGACAAAGTGTGGTTCCATATCAGCAAGGATAGGATGATGGGAGAAGGGAAGAAGTTGCGACCAATCTGGTATGTTCCATTCACCATCTTGGAGAATATTGGAAACAATGCCTTCCATCTCGATTTACCACCATATATGCAAATGTACTCCATAGTGAATGTGGAAAACTTAAAGCTATATGATCCACCATTGATTATGGACACCGAAGAGGTGGGCACCATTCCTACAGTTGATGACTTTGCACCAGAGTATCTCAATGAGTTACGTGAAGATAACATGCTTGATGGAAGAGCCAGGACTTCACAATGGGGAGATGTGGAATACCTTCGAGTTGGTTTCAAAGGGATGCACCCTAGCAAGGGAAAATAGTTGGAAAACGAAAGTGTGAGAGAAAAATTACCTCACTTACCAATTGACTAATAAAACTTTTGGTGGTCCAATAGCTCCTCAATGGGGAGGATTGATTAAGGTGGACCTCTAGACACTAGTGGCATGGAAAAGGCTCAAAATTAAAAGTGGCGGAAAGTTGACTAACTTGATATTAGATCGAAGTTCTCATTGCCTTGATTCCAACGGTGCAAACGACACTCCAATCCGAGTCTGGATGAGGAAGATAGAGGCAGTCAAAGATTCAGTTGAATTTTGTTGACTAGGCAGGTTTCATGCAGACACAATATGGAAGTTTTTCGACAGATAGAATCCAGCCATCTATAGCTAAATCTGGGTGAAATTTTTTCCTCGTTGAAATATCTCCTTCGATCCAAATTATAAATTTTCAAAACAGGTCATATTGTTATAAAAAAACAAAAATTACTAAAAAAAGGGGTGGTGGGCCATCAACCCCACCACCCCAATCCTTATCATATGTAATATTGGAAGGGCAGTCCATTACCCCCAACCCCTCCCCCCACACTTAGTGGAACCCGTGGTTTATGTGTGGGCCATTACCGTTGCACTAAGGAGTGTTATAGACATATTTGGGCATTGCAAACCCAATCACATATGTCCATAAACCAAGCATTTCTGAGTCCCTAAAAGTGTTGTCTCATGCCTGAAAGGAACAAGGTTAGCTTATTACATCATCTCCCAGAAGTTCTCCACAGAAAACTGCTCAGAACTAGTCAAAACTGGACCATACACACAACCTAGTGCAGAGGGTGTGATGCATCTCACCTGCTCAGTGTAAAAAGTGTGATGCATACGAGAAATCCCTTCTGTAGGGTGTGATGGGCAAGAGTAGAAAAATGGCAGAGATAGTTTGCAAGGTGGATGATCATGGAATGTTCCAGAAGCTTCTCATGTGACACTTGCCTCTCTGAATTCGCCCAAGGATGAGTAAGAGATCATCAATCTCCAAGTGGAATCAAGAACTATCAGAGATAGGACACTAATCAAAATCCCAGAAGCTGACTCACCCCCCTGCAATCATCTATATATGGATCCCTCAACCCAAAGATCGAGGGGCTGGAATCTTGTATTTTGTAAGGAAGTGTTGTTCGTTTCTTGGTGCAATGTCATAGTGTTGGGTGATCTAAGCTTTTCATAAGGTGAAGAAGGGCTTTCATGCTAGGAGGATGACACTGGGTCAGATCAATGGGTTGTAATCCTCTCTTCTAACCTCTATATCAATAAAGCTATTCGATTTTTCCTCCACAATCTTGTATGTTAGTTGATATATGCATGTACGTAGTCAATATATGTCTGGTCCTATATTGTTTATGACTGTATATCTCTTCACTTTGAAGGTATTATGCTGCTTTGACTTTACAGGTACTCTTTGAAGCGGAGTGTTCAAGGAAAGAGAGGCAAACATCTGTCAAAGAGGAGAAGGAGCAAGCGAAGAACCAAGCGAAAGATCAAG
>APFE030219588.1:10649-30295 GCA_000404065.3 Pinus taeda
ACCCCTGTGAGCATCACCCGATGCAATGAGTGCTAAGTGAACTATTTCAAAAATCATGAGAAATTAGTCAGTTACGACTACCTCTCATGGAAATGGTCATACGTTTGAATGACTTACCTAACGCAGTTGAATCCCAAAAATGATATCTAATATAATGCACTGCGTAATCCCCCATACTTAAATTCAAAAAGAGTCAAGGGATCTCTACTTGAATGGTTCATGAGGCACAATACTTGCTAAGGTTTTGCAAATGGGGTAGCAAGCTAAGTGGGCTTGATTGTGGGAAAAAATCCACAGTTAAGCGCGCTTGAGCCAGAGGAGTTCTGGGATGGGTGACCTCCGGGGAAGTCCTGGTTACCGGGTGCAAGCCCCGGAAGTGATGATTGATGCTATGTGATTCGTTCTCCACATTTCACTAGTTTCAATCCCACTTCTTCACCCCTGTGAGCATCACCCGATGCAATGAGTGCTAAGTGAACTATTCAACAAATCATGAGAAATTAGTCAGTTACGACTACCTCTCATGGAAATGGTCATACGTTTGAATGACTTACTTAACGCAGTTGAATCCCAAAATGATATCTAATATAATGCACTGCGTAATCCCCCATACTTAAATAAATTACGTAAGATTCTAGTCATAGTAACTAATTTTACTAATTTCGAGAAATGGAATATTGTATTATCAATTTTAATATTATAAAAATAATAATAATAATAAATTTATTAATATAAGTTGGGCTGGGTCCTAGGGTTAAAAATAGCAGTTATATAGCCATTGGAGTCTCTGCTCAGTCTATTTAACCTGCTAGGATCTGTTTCTTCAACTTATCCTGACGATGAACCACACTAGTTGGTTCGAAAGGCTTCGACAAAGGTCTTTCTTATGTGATTTACGCTGAAATGCTTATTATGTTCTATTTTGATGTAAGAGTATTTAACTTTTGAACTAGCATGTTTAGATTTTACATCTGGTATAGTTTTAGTGAATTTCACTTTTTTGTGTATTTGTTTTATTTGCAGTAGTCTATAATGCGACTTTTTGAAAGTTTTTCAGGCGGATTTTTCCGGTCAAAATCCGGCAGCAATTCATTGGAATCCCAAGTTTGATAGCTAGTTTCTGCACAATCAATGGCTCCCAGGGGTTTTCCAGTGCACTGAATCCAAATATGCAGTTAAAAAACCATTTTAACTGCTAAAAATCAAGATTTAACCTCATTTCTTCCGCCGGATTCCGTCACCGGAATCTCCAAAAAATCGCATTATAGACAACTCCGTTTTATTTTATTTTATTTTATTTTGTTAATAGATAATTTATATTGTTTTAAATTAAATATCCAAATTTTATGATATAAATTTTTTTTATTAAAATATAATTTAAATTCTTTTTACATAATTTTAATCAATTTGAAAATCAAATTACATTAAAAATTAAATACATTTGAGTGTTGTTTATCTTATATCTAAACACATTCTAATTCCAAATGTGATTATAGATCTCAGGCACCCTCTCAATTGATGTGGAGACGTAGAAATTTACAGCTGGGGATTTTATAATCAAACATTTTTTTTATTATATCAATATTTAAAAATAAAGTCTGGATTGTGACTATGGTCAGATTATGTGAAATTTTTCTTTTTTCTAGGCTCCCTGCTCACTGGAATGTGTTTTATTGATGCACTGCCTTTTCCGTGGTCTGTGCTACATATTTTTTGTCACAAAGATTGACCTAAGTGAAACTACACATGTATGGAAAGTTTTGTAATTTGTATTTTCCTGCGTCAAATTTTCCAATTCCCAAACAAAAAATTTAGAGTTTCTAATTTAATTTAATTTAATTTTTTATATTTTCTTTCAAATTAGTTAAAAAAAGTTACGTTATTCTGAAAGTTTGTGGATTCCATAATACGTTTTTTATTTTTCTTTCAAAATACTAGCACAATCATAGCACAATCATATTAAGAAATAATGTTATTATTGTTATTATCGATAAATATTAATATAATATAAGAAAATGCCAAATAATTTTTTTTCCAAACTTTACATTTAAATAAAATACACAAGAAAAAATTATATCACTTTAAACACTTCTTAAATTTGTGATTAAAATATATCAATATTGATCTTTAAATAAAAAACTAATAAGATTAGCTTGCAACTTGAAATTTTGTTACTGAATGATTGCTAATTAATTTTAGAGCAAAGATTCATTCATGCCACTTTACCTAATTGTACACTAATCCTACACTAAAAACCTTGGACAACCCAAATTCATAGTTGAACTACTTTTATATATTTGTATTTGAAAAGTAAAGCAATCTTCCATAGAGCACTCCTTCAAATTATTAACATCTAAACCATACTCAGTTACTAAATTTATAGCAGACACATAATTGATCTCATGGAGATTTGTCGTATAATTTGGCCAGACCTTGTACTCCTCATTTGGACACATAATTGATCTCTTCGAGATTCATGGCATAAGTTGGTCAAACCTTGTATACTTCATTTGTGCAGTGACACATATTCCTCTCTAGAGTGAACGGCCCGTAAATCGGCCTTGTGATCCAATATCAAATGCCCAAACTTCTCATAGAAGTTGTTCACGTTAAATTTTCCACTATCAGACACCTATGGCAGCGTACTTATCATATCTCTTCATAGTAACAATAAAAAAAAATTATCATAACACAAAAAAGAATGCATTATAAATATTTCTTTTAATTAACAAATATTGGAGTTTCAATACTACATGGTGGATTAATTATTCACTTTATATGGTTCATATGTTTTCATTTATTTTTTTGATTAACGTACATACGGCATGCACCACACATATGATATGAGCCATTATTCACAATCTAACTTTTATTACATTGGATCCCCAAACCTAAGAAATGATGGGGTTGTGCCTTTGGATAATTCGAAATGCTTGCCAGTTGTTCGACATTACATGGGTAAGGGTGCCCTATCGACGATACTCCATGAATCCTTTCCATTGAACAGTCTAGGCCAAAAACCTTATTCCTTTTGTCTAATGCATATTTTGGCATTCTCGGCATTTCTTGCTCTGTTTGGCAGCGTTACTCTGCACCGGCTCTGGCTTCAACTTACTACTTCATGGATTTTCCCTAGTTCGTTCTTACCTTCGATCACTTGTATATTCACGCTCTTTGCTCAAATTCATTACCTCCATGGCTACTAGTTGGGTGTATCGTTCTTCAACGGCACAAGAGTTTTCTTCATGGAGGGTTTTTGTGCAGTATCCCCACATAGGTATTGTGCTATTGTTAATATGATTGCATCTATTTTTGTGGTTTGGTGAGTTCTAATTTATGTTTCTAATGTTATCCTCTCCTTTATTTTTGTGCCCACTGAGGGTTTCCAGAAGTGAGCGGACAGTCTGCCCATACCAAAGCCTTTCCCTGTTGTGTCGGACAGTGGATTTCTAGCTTCCGGGTAATGTGATAGACATTTGAATTTCTTGCTTGGTTACAGAGCTCAAAGTTTTTTGTGGGTTAAAAGGCTTCCTTGCCTGCTATGGGATTGTTTTGTCAAGAGTGCTCATGTATTTGAATTTTCTATGTAAAAATAGGCGTCTATGAGATTATTTATCCTCAGCTCAGTTTCTATGCCACAATGTTTGTTAAATTATGGTTGAGGGTTTTCATACCTAAAATGGGTTATTGGGTTTTCAAGTTGTAACTAATTTATTACATTCAGTGGACGAATAGTTAATACCTCAAATCTCTAAGACTGGAATTGCTTTTATTTAATGTTTATATGAGAATCATGGGAGGTTCATCATATTCCAACTTGGCATAATTCTTGTATTTTCTACAAAGTCTCGTTATGTTTCTTTTGTAAATGACCCGACCCATTCTGGCATCACGAGGCCGTTTAAGTTCATAAATCTATTTCTGGATGTCTCGTAATCTGTGTAAGATTATGCATTGCTACATGGTTAATTTCCATATTGCTATTTGGTTATGTTGTTTTGATTTGGGGTTTACTCCAACCTTAACCGAAAGCTTCTTTCATGTTTTCTATCATTGTTGTTTTTGGAACTTAATCATTTTTGTTTTCATTTTACAACAGTTTCCAAAGTGGTCTTGGTTTCTCCGCACTATTCTCGTGTGGTGTTTGATATTAAACATTCGATAACATTCCTTTTTACTGACAGGAAATTTACTTCGGGTGGCTTGTTCATTTAAATAGTGCTCTTAGCTATAATATTCGCATTCTTTAATTTGTAGACTTTTCCCTGTATTTTCGTAGTTCAAGGGAATAGAGGGTTATGAACCCCTCAATGGTATCTCCCCTAACTGTATTGTTTTCTCTTATATTGTTTTATTTTCTAAAAAGTATTTACTTTGTCATAAGGTTTCCTAGAAATGTCCTTATTTACAGGGGTTCCTTACTTGTCTATCTTTCATATTATAAGATTTATACATAATGAATCCTTCATATTCTTTTACAACTTTATTTTCCTTTGTGTTCTTTTGTCAGAAAGATTACATACCTACTGCTGGATATTTAAACAAATTAAATCTAGAGTTTGACATGAGATTTTCTATGGTAATAACTCATTTATTATCTTCAACAAAAAATCAGAGTTCTAGTTTTAACTGTGTATTTTATGCTTTCAGAGTTCTAGATAGGAATTATACTGTAATAACCCATCCACTACTTTCAATAGAAAATCAGAATTCAAATCTTTAATAGTATAATTCATGTTTTCAAAGTTCTAGATACTTATCTGGTTCTGTAGATTTTCATTGTTGTCCTCCTGGACCAGAATCAACTATAAGTTGACAAGTTCCTCCCAACCTTGAGACTCACATTTAGGCCAAAGTCTCCCCCTGAGCTGTTGCTCACATGATAGATGATTTTTTATAAGACTTATCAATCTAAGCAAATGCATCTATCTGGTCTCAACCAGACTTAGCTCCTGAATCGTCTGACATATCAGCATGGAAATATCCCCTTTTTCCTTTTTTCCTTCTCCTTAGTACATATCAGGTACCAATACCCTCTTGATCTCTTCCTGGAGACTTCATATTCAGGGAAGTAGTTAGGGATAGGTAACTGCCAATCCTAACTACTTGACATGTGAGAGTTACAAGATTTGTTATCACTCAAATATTTGTTTCATGCATAACATAATTAAAATCGTAAATATATAAATTTTAAATAATAATAATAATATCCAGTTTTGTTTTACTGTGGAAAATAAATGTTTACAATTTCTAGGGACATCACATACCCCCCCTAAGATTAAACATCGTCTCGATGTTTTTCTGCTACAAATAGATCCAGAAAAGTCTCCCTCATAACCTGCTCATCCTCCCAGGTGGCCTCCTCTAGCCCAAAGTGCTGCCACTGCACTTTAACGTGGGTGATAGCTCGTTTCGTAGCATTACTTCTCTCCGATCGAGTATAACTAGAGGTTCAACCGAGAACTTGCCTTCCGGTTCGACCTGTATATATTGCCAATTTATTATATGCTTACGATCATAAACATATTTTTCAACACAGAAACATGGAAAACATTGTGTAGGCAAGCTGGTAAGCCTTTGGTCTAATCCGAGCAAAGATCTGGAAAGGAGCACAAAACCGGGGTGCCAATTTAGCACATCCGCTCCATTGTAATGTACTCTTCTTAGCTCGTACTCGCATATAAACATGATCTCCAATTTGAAATTCCTGGAAACTCCTCTTTCGATCAGCAAAGTTCTTTTGTCGATCTTGTGTGGCCTTTGGAACGTACCGTTTTTACCATCTCCTCTATTTCTTGTAACATGTCGGGACCTAACATCAATGTATCCTATGGCCCTCCCCAACTCGAAGGTGTCATGCACTTCCATCCATACAAAACTTCAAACAGGCTCATTTGTAGCGATGTATGATAGCCTTTGTTATAAGCAAATTCTACCAAATGTATGCAATCCTCCCATTTGGTTGGCTGATGCCTTACATAACTTCATAGCATGTCCTCCACTAACTAATTTATTCTTTCAGTCTGCCCATCCGTTCGAGGGTGGTAAGTAGTGTGAAATGCAACTGTGTGCCTAAACCTTCAAATAAAGCTTTCCAGAAAGCTGATGTAAATTTTACATCACGATCAGAAATTATGAATTTCAGTAATCCATGTAATCTGAAAATGTTTTGCATGAATATGTTAGCAATTTGTACAACCTTCTAAGTTGACTGCACCGATATTAAGTGAGCATACGTTCTCAACTTATCCACTACCACCATTATCAAATCATTTTTCTTTTTGGACTTAGGTAGCCCTGTAATAAAATCGATGGAAATGGTTTCCCACTTCCATTCCAGAACAAGCAGCGGATGCAGCAATCCAGCTGGGTGTCAATGTTTCGCTTTCACTTGCTGACATTCCAAACAACGAATCAAATACTCAACTACTTCCTTCTCTATACTAGGCCAAAAATATTCCTTTCTAAGCACAATTATTAGCTTTTGGTATCCAGGGTGGTTGCATACAAAATTTTATGATATTCGTCCAAAATCAAGTCTTTAATGTTTTTTTGGTTATATACATACATTCTCCCTTTATAAATCAGCATACCTTCATGATTTATCTCATATCCCAACTATTGTTCATTGTTTTTTGAAATTTTAGCTTGCTACCATAAAAATTGGTATTCTGGATCACATCCGGTTGCCTCTTTAATCAGCTCATTAAAGGTAGTTCTCACCTCACTGAAAGAGAACTCATAAATACAGTGTACCTTTCGACTTAGGGAATTCATGACCCGATTATCCTTACCTTTCAAGTGCTTTATTTTAAAATCAAATCCACTTAAAAATTTGACGTAACGAGCTTGCCTAGCATTCAAAATGGGCTGCTTAAAATAGTTAGTTAAGCTATGATTATCAGTCATTAAGAGAAATTTCTTACCCATCAAGTAAGGTCGCCACATATTTAATGCATGAATGACAATTGTTAGCTCTAATTCATAGGCTGAATATTTTTGCTCGTGCTCCTTAAGTTTCCTAGACTCATAAGCAATCACTCTACCCTCCTCCATTAGTATGCCACCAACACCTTTCTTGCTGGCATCTGTACAAACCACATAGTCCTTATTTAGGTCTGCAATGCTTAAAATAGGCGTGGTGGTTAGTCAATGCTTAAGCTGATCAAAACTCTTTTGACACTCCATAGTCCACTTAAAGGTTTTTCCTTTCTTCTGCACGGAGGTAATGGGGTATGCTACCTTGGAAAATCCTTCAAAAAATCACCTGTAGTATCAAGCTAGACCCATGAAGGACCTTATATCTGCCATGTCCTTTGCAACTGGCCACTCCATTATAATTTTTATCTTCTCCGGGTCCACAGCAATTCCATCCTTGGTAATGATATGTCCTAGATACTGGATATGTTTTTTAAAGAAGTCACATTTGATGTATATAGCATACAGTTGATGTTCTCTGAGAGTCTACAAAACTATCCTGAGGTGTTCTTTATGTTCTTCTATATTCCAAGATTAAATTAATATATCATCTATGAAAATCAACACAAATTTATCCAAACACTAATGCAGTATACTGTTCGTGAGACACATGAAGGTCGCGGGAGCATTAGTTAGCCCAAAGGGCAACACAACAAACTCGTAATGTCCATAACAAGTTCTAAAAGTTGTTTTAGCTATGTCTTCTTCCTTAATTCTAATTTGATGGTATCCCAAATGAAGGTCAATCTTTGAAAACATGGTTGCACCCCTCACCTAATCAAAGAGCTCGTCTATACGAGGTAAAGGGTATTTATTTTTTATGGTCGATTTATTTAATTAGTGGTAATCCATGCCCATTCACAGGGTTCCATCTTTCTTTTTAACAAAAAGCATTGGGGCTCCCCAAGGCGATACATTTTGCGGGATGTATTTTTTATCTTGCGGGATGTATTTTTTATCAAGCAGTTCTTGTAACTTCATTTTTAACTCTGTGAACTCTAGTATACTCATGCAATATGGAGCCTGGGATACCAGAGTAGCTCCCAGAATAAACTCAATGGTAAAGTCTATATCTCTTTTTGGAGGAAGTCCCAGAATTTCCTCAGGAAACACGTTTGGAAAATTATGTATTATAGGTATATTTTCTAAAGAAACCGATTTTTCTTTTGAATTAGCATATCCTACCTGAATCGCATAAATCTGACATCCTTTTCTGATACACTTTTCTAACTGAGAGGCTACTACTGGTCTTAATTTTAGACACCTTAATATGCCTTGAATTTCTTGCCTCTTTCCCTCTTCATCCATATAGCTAATATCATGGTTTCACAGTTAATAAGGGACCAATGCTTTTCCAACCAATCCATGCCTATTAGGACATCATATGATCCTAGGGGCAATACATTCAGGACTGCCCTGCTATTTTTAAGGGGCAGTTGTTGACCTTGGCCAACACCCTTCTCTTTTCCCCCGTGGCTAGCTGTACTAACTAAGGGCTCTTAAACTTAACAACTTGCAAACAACATTGTTCTACTATCTTATGGCTAATATAACATAAAATAGCTCCTGGGTCAATTAAAACAGATAGAGTTTGGTTGAATATTTTACCTTCAAATTCCACCATGGTTGGCTAGTATTCCGCCTGATGGTCTTCAAGGGCAGCATTGATTTTTGGGATGCTTATAGCCACTTCTCCTACAATTTATTTTTCTTGAATCTGTGCAATCTGATTAGTTCCCTTGCAGTTGGGACAATTTTTTACATAATGTGGTCCTCCACATCCCTAGCACTGAACTGGGGGCCTTGCTGCTATTTCTACTTCAATTCTGCTTGATTTCTCATTGGTTTTGGACTCATTTGGGAGTCTAAATCTGAATTGATTTATATTCAATTTTTTGTTTATTTGTCCTTTGTGGGCCCTTATTGATTATGGCTTTATTTCCCTTGTTTGTAGTAGGAAATTTAATTCCCTTTTTATCAGTCCATCTTTTCCTCACATCTCCCTTTTGCCTATTTTTTTGATAGCATATCGGATCTTTTACTTCATCCATGGTCTTCGGGTTATCGAAATCAAGATGCTCTTTCATGAACAATGACAAACTACTGATAAATCGATGCACCTTCACCTTTTCCTCCCATATGTAAGGAACATATTGAAGTAAGGACGTAAATTTGTAATGAACTCATCCATAGTCAGCTAACCCAATCAAATATCATGAAACTCTTTTGCCTTTTCATCATAAAATCTTTCAGTTAAGTATTTTTCCTTAAAATACCTTTGAAATTTCTGCCATGTTATGCTCTTCTCACTCACTCCACACACAGTCTTTACTTCTTCCCACCATAGGGTGGCCTTTCCTTGCAGTTGAAAAATAGCCAAGTGGGATTTTAAGTTATGGTCGTATTCATATAGCTGAAAGTAATTATTCATATTAATAAGCCAGGCCTCAACTGCCTCTTCCTACTCACCATCAAAGAGGGGCGATTTTATTTTCCGAAATTCTCCTTACAGTTCTATCTTTTATCTTTTCTATGTTTTGTGTTCTGATGCATTATCAGATTTCTCTTCTTGATTTTCTTCACCTCCTTCCATTCCTAAAAACTCTGTTCGAAATTCTTGTTCACTAGTCATGTTCCCGTGCTCTAGGCTAGGAATTGGTTGTCATTGATTTTGTCTATCAGACAGGCTCTTCATAATCTTTTCCTACTCCTACATCAGCCTTTCATTATATGCCCACAACCAGGCCATCTCATCCTTTAATTCTTGCACAGTTTCCAAGATTGCAGTATTGATGTTGCATGGTTCTTCCCTTAATTTTATCCATACTTCAGGATTGGCTTCTTGAAAAGATGTCGGTCCTAATCTTGTCACGAATCTATGAGGTGTATTTCTAGTCCTCCTCATGTTGGATGCTTTTATTTCTTTCTCTATGCAAATCACAACCATTGTTAATCATCTATTTCCAGAGGTCTCAGCTTTGTAACCTGAGCTCTTTGATACCACTCGTCATATATATTCATAGTAAAAATAAAAAAATATATCATAACACAAAAAAACTCATTATAAATATTTCTTTTAATTAACAAATATTGGAGTTTCGGTACTACACGATGGATTAATTATTCACTTTATATTGTTCATATGTTTTCATTTATTTTTTTGATTAATGTATATATGGCATGCACTACACATATGATATGAGCCATTATTCACAATCTAACTTTTATTACATTGGATCCCCAAACCCAAGGAATGGCGAGATTGTGCCTCTGGATAATTCGGAATGCTTGCCAGTAGTTTGACATTGCATGGGTAAGGGTGCCCCATCAATGGTCCTCCATTAATCCTTTCCATCGAACGGTCTAGGTCAAAACCGTTATTCCCTTTGTCTAATGCATCTTCTAGCATTCTCGGCATTTCCTCCTCTGTTTGGTAGCGTTACTCTGCTCTGGCTCTGGCTTTAACTTACTGCTTCATGGTTTTTCCTTGGTTCATTCTTACCTCTGTTCACTGGTATCTTTACCCTCCTTGCTCAGATGCAATACCTCCATGGCTACTAGCTGGGTGTACTATTCTTCAACGGAACATGAGTTTTCTTCATGGAGGGTTTTCGCATAGTATCCCCACATATGTGTTGTGCTACTGTTATTATGCATGCATCTATTTTCATGATTTGGTGAGTTCTAATTTATGTTTCTAATGTTATCCTCTGCTTTATTTTTTTGCCCATTGAGGGTTTCCAGCAGTGAGCAGACAGTCTGCCCAAAGTGAAGCCTTTCCTCATTGTGTCGAACCGCAGATTTGCAGCTTCTGGGTAATGTTATAGACATTTGAATTTCTTGCTTGGTTACGGAGCTCAGAGTTTTTTATGTGTTAAAAGGGTGCCTCGTTGTTATGGGATTGTTCTGTCAAGAGTGCTCATGTATTTGAATTTTTCAGTGTAGAAATAAGCATTTATGCGATTATTTATCCTCGGCTTAGTTTCTATGCCACCGTTTTTGTTAAATTATGGTTCAGGGTTTTCATACCCGAAATGGATTATTGGGTTTCCAAGTTGTAACTAATTTATTACATTCTATGTATGGATAGTTAATACTTCAAATCTCTAAGACTGTAATTGATTGTATTTGATGTTTATATGAGATGATGGGAGGTTCATCGTATTCCAACTTGGCATAATTCTTGTATTTTCTGCAAAGTTTTGTTATGTTTCTTTTGTAAATGACCCGGCTCGTTTTGGCATCATAAGGCCATTTAAGTTCATAAATATATTTCTGGATGTCTGGTAATCTGTGTAAGATTATGCACTGCTACACAATTAATTTTTGTATTGCTATTTGGTTACGTTGTCTGGATTTGGGGTTTACTCCAACCTTAACCAAAAGCTTCTTTCGTGTTTTTAATCGTTGTTGTTTTTGCAACTTAGTCATTTTTGTTTTCAGTTTACAGAAGTTTCCAACTACATATATATATATATATTGAAGTGGTCTTGGTTTCTCCGCATTATTCTCGTTGGTGTTTGATATTAAACTTTCGATAGCATTCCTTTTTACTGACATGAAATTTACTTAGGGTGGCTTGTTCATTTTAAATAGTGCTCTTAGCTAGAATATCTGCATTCTTTAATTTGTCAACTTTGCCTAGGGTTATGAACCCCTTAATGGTATCTCCCCTAACTGTATTTTTTGCTCTTATACTATTTTCTTTTTTAAAAGGTATTTACTTCTTCATAAGGTTTCCTAGCAGTGTCCTTATTTATAGGGGTTCCTTACTTGTCTATCTTTCATATTATAAGATTTATACATAATGAATCCTTCATATTCCCTTACAATTTTCTTTTCCTCTGTATTCTTTTGTCAGAAAGATTACATACCTACTGCTGGACATTTAAACAAATTAAATCTAGAGTCTGACATGAGATTTTCTATGTTAATAACTCATCTATTATTTTTAGCAAAAAATCAGAGTTCTAGTTTTAACTGTGTATTTTATGCTTTCAAAGTTCTAGATAGGAATTCTACTGTGATAACCCATCCACTACTTTCAATAGAAAATCAGAATTCAAATCTTTAACAATATATTTCATGTTTTCAGAGTTCTAGATACTTATCTGGTTTTGTAGATTTTCATTGTTGTCCTCCTGGACCAAAATCAACTATAAGTTGACAAGTTCCTCCCAACCTTGAGACTCACTTTCAGGCCAAAGTCTCCCCCCGAGTTGTTGCTCACATGACATATGTTTTTCTATAAGACTTATCAGTCTAAGCAAATGTAGCTATTTGGTCTCAACTAGACTTAGCTCCTGAACTGTTTGACATATCAGTACGGAAACAACCCCTTTTTCCTTTTTTCCTTCTCCTTAGTTCATCTCAGGTACCAATACCTTCTTGATCTCTTCCTTGAGAATTCATATTCAAGGAAGTAGTTAGGGATAGGTAACTGCCTATCCTAACTACTTGACATGTGAGAGTTACAAGATTTGTTATCACTCAAACATTTGTTTCATGCATAACTTAATTAAAAACTTAAATATAAATATTTTAAATAATAATAATAATAATATCCAATTTTATTTTACTGTGGTAAATAAATATTTAAACTTTCTGGAGACGTCATAGTACAAATATATGTATGTTCACATAGTGGTAAAGCATATTGGGAAGTAAGTTTTTGCCACGATTATAGGAAAATACCTTATTATATAGGGTATCAAAAACTTTGTTATAATCGAAGAAGACCTGGCATTCACAACTTGTATCCCACATTCTTCTAGCATGAGAAGAATATTGGAGTACACAATTTGATCTTTAAACACGTTGAGCGAGATCTCAACACCTTAAATGGATGGAATTTATTTGCATCGTAGTGAAGAAGTAGGAAAATACCTCGTTTTATATCTAATTTTTTAAACTTATTAAAAGTAATGGACCATTTTGCTAAATAAAATTTTCTTATATATAAATGAATGTTATAAATAATAATGAGGAACTTATTAAAATTGAAATAATCTCAAATACCTAGGAAATTGTTGGGCAAATCTAATCTTTTAAATTTATTAAAAGTAATGGACCATTTTTCTAAATAAAAGTTGCTTATATATAAATGAACCTAACAAATAATAATGATGAACTTATTAGAATTGGAATAATCTCAAATCCTTGGGAAACTGGTGGGAAGGGAGCCACGAATCTAATTTTTTAAATTTACTAAAAGTCAATGCAACCTAACAAACTCTGCAATACACTACAGTCATTGATAAGCATTAAGACTAAGCATGCTTTGAGCATATTCCCTTGAGAATCAATCTAGGCCCTCAATTAAAAAAAACAACAAACCTCCTTCCATCTAAAGTTCATATATATACACCTATTTGTGAAATATATATATGTTTAGATACTGGTCAAGAAAACAGGGTATTAAGTTGTTGCCACATTACAAACATTATTTATTTATTTCTTTTATTTTTTATTTTCAGATTTTGCATTTAAAAAAAATTACACAAGAAGAATTTATATCACTCTAAACACTTCTTAGATTTGTGATTAAAATAGATCAATATTGATCTTTAAATAAAAAATTAATAAGATTAGCTTGCAATTTGAAAATTTGTTATTGAATGATTACTAATTAATTTTAGAGCACAAATTCATTCATGCTACTTTACTTAATTCTACACTAATCCTACATTGAAAATCTAGACAACGCAAATTCATAGTTGAGCTACTTTTATACACTTGTATTTGAAAAGTAAAGAAATATTCCATAGACCACTCCTTCAAATCATTAACATATAAATTTATAACAGACACATAATTGATCTTGTGGATATTTGTGGCATAATCTAGTCAAATCTTGTACTCCTCATTTGTTCGGCAACAAATATTCCTCTCGAGAGTCAAGGGCCCGTAAGTCAGCCTTGTGATTCAATATCAAATACCCAAACTTCTCACAAAGGTTTTCCACTTTAAATTTTCCACTATTTTGTCGCATTGTACACATATATGTATGTTTAGATACTGGCAAAGCAGGGAAGTAAGTAGTTGGACTATTATAGGAAAATACCTTGTTATATATGGTATGGAAAATTTTGTTATTAATGGAAGAAGATGTAGCATTCACAACTTAGCTCACATTCTTCTAGCACTCGCAGAAGATTGGAGTACACAATTTGATCTTCAAACAAGTTGAGGGAGATCTTAACACCAGAATGGATGAAATTTATCTGCGCCGTAGTGAAGACGTAGGAAAATACCTTGTTATATATTTTCTTATATATAAATGAATGTTATAAATAATAATGAGGAACTTATCATGGAGGAACTTATTAGAATTGGAATAATTTCAAATCCTCAGGAAATTGGTGGGTGGGACGTGGCATGAATCTAATTTTTTGAATTTATTAAAAATAATGGACCATTTTTCTAAATAAAATTTGCGTATATATAAATGAATGTTATAAACAATAATGAGGAACTTATCATGGAGGAACTTATAATAATTGAAATATTCTCAAATCCATAGGAAATTAGTGGGCAAATCTAATTTTTTAAATTTATTAAAAGTAATGACCCATTTTGCTAAATAAAATTTGCTTATATATAAATGAACCTTATAAATAGTAATGAGGAACTTATTAGAATTGGAATAATCTCAAACCCCCACAAATATAATTTTTAAGATTTATTAAAAGTCAAAGCAACCTAACAAACTCTGTAATACACTACAATCATTGATAAGCATTAGGCCTAAGCATATGTTGACCATATTCCCTTTGAAATCAATCTAGACCCTCAATTATAAATTAAAAAAGGTCAGTGAACCTCCTTCCATCTAAAGCTCATATATATACGCCTGTCGTTGAAATAAATGTATGTTTAGATATTGGTAAAGAAAATAGGGAAGTAAGTTGTTGTCACAATTATAAGAAAATACCTTGTTATATATGGTATGGAAAACTTTGTTATTAATCGAAGAAGATGTAGCATTCACAACTTGTATGCCACATTCTTCCAAAGTGAGCAGAAGATTGGAGTACACAATTTGACCTTCAAACACATTGAGGGAGATCTTAACACCGGAAGAGATGTAGCATTCACAACTTGTATGCCACATTCTTCCAGTGTGAGCAGAAGATTGGAGAACACAATTTTATCTTTGAACACGTTGAGGGAGATCTTAACACCAGAATGGATGTAGTATTCACAACTTGTATGCCACATTCTTCCCACATGAGCAGAAAATTGGAATACACAATTTGATCTTCGAACACGTTGAGGGATATCTTAACACCGGAATGGATGGAATATATTTGCACCCTAGTGAAGATGTAAGAAAATACCTTGTTATATATTTGCTTATATATAAATAAATGTTATAAATAATAATGAGGAACTTATCATGGAAGAACTTATTAGAATTGGAATAATCTCAAATCCCTAGGAAATTGGTGGGTAGGGAGCCACTTGACACAAATATAGTTTTTTAAATTTATTAAATGTACATGTTTAACAAACTCTGTATTACACTATAGCCATTGATAAGACTACGCATATGTTGAGCATATTCCCCTGGGAATCAATCTAGGCCCTCATTAAAAAAAAAAATCAACAAACCCTTTCCATCTAAAATTCATATATATACCCCTGCGAATTAATGGATGAAAGATTCAGTTAGATAACCAAACATATAGTTTGGTTAGAATTTAATAAATGTGGATAAAATGTATATCAAAATATTGAATTTATATATATATATATATAATGGTTATTGAAAAAAAAAAATGTTTAGACATCATGGGGCTCATCATGATTATCTTTGCTTGTTTTATATGAGATTCAATGTTTTCTAATCAAAATATCTCCTATTTTTACACGTTGTATAATTTTTTTATTTCTTTTAAACATAAATTTAGATATTTTATAAAAATGTAAATGTCATTCAAGATGTTGAAGTGATTTCCTGGCTACGGGTGTTTGAAATGCGATATGGTACGAAGGCGGCGCGTCGACTGGGCATGTGGCAGCCCAGTTGTGCCATATGTTATTACAATGGGAAGGCAAGTTGTCCTCGCACACCTACATTAAATGCAGCATTCACTACACCTCTCAGGCTCCCGGTTCATAGCGCGATGGCGGTCCGACTGTTCGTCACTCCCGCGGTTCCGCTCCAGGCCCTCAGCTCTGTAATGGTTGCTGCTCTGGGCGATTCTCTGTGCCATTCAGTCAGTCTGTCGCTGCTAGCTTGGTTCTACCGCTCGACTCTGGCTCCAGAGGTTCACAGCGTCACTTGGTCTCTGTTTCCGTCTCACTCGGCGCATCCGCTCCTCAGGCACCTCCTTCTCTGCATTCACCTCTGTTTCTGCCTCTCTCTACGCATCAGTTCCCCGCCCCTTTGCACCTCCGCTCCTTTGTGTATCTGCCCCTCTTTGCAGTCGCCCCCCTGTGACATATCATGGTTCATCACTATGCCGCGTGAACGACTCAGACTAGTGAGTAGGCGGGGCGGCTCCCGAGGTCGTGCCATTCATCAGCACTCCTCCACCACCTCGGACTCATCCTCGAACGCACTGGAGTCTGGTCGAGCTAATTACCCGGCTACCAGAAGTGGCAGGGGAAGAGGTAGAGGGCATGCTAGGAATGATGTCTGTGAGCACAGTGCACATCCCGCTACCTGTTTCTGCATTCCATTCTTCCTAGCGAAATCCTCTTTTATAGTCTCGGTCATGATTGAAAATGTGAGAACGCGGCTCATCTCGGGGCTCCGACAGAGCAGAGGTGGGCCAATCCCAATGTCGACTAGCGCCAAGTCACAGGAGGCATGTCCGTTGTGAACCCTGAAGTTGATGCAAGTCCAAGCGCGTCGGTAAGAGAAGCGGTCCATCCGTCAGATTCAAGTGACTCAGAGAAATTTGGGTGCAAGATTGTTGAGGAATAGTTGTCTACCTCAGTTGACGAATGAATCAGCCAACGCCTCAGTTTTGGTTCTGCAGCCGAAGTAGGAGTTCGCCTCCCTTTCAATCTACTATGTCAGTGCCTATTTCAGGTCTTTGTCAACTCCACTTGATGGAGTCTGTTATTGTTTTGTTTATGTTGGAGTCTGTTTAAGTTTTGTTTATGCTGGAGTTAGCAAAGTTTAACCTCGTCATGAATCGCTGCATGGATAGTTATGGAGTTTTTTGGAAAGGTTAATGTTCCTGAAAGTTATCCACTCTGATGTAAGTCTATCACTGGCTCCAAAGTCAGGATGACAAGAATTACTCTATCAAATGCCAGCCTCATGGCAAGAATCCTCGAGGCTTGCCTCGCTGTAACAATTTTTGTATAATAATAGGAGTAGACCAATTGAGAAAAAAAAAAAAGGATGTTGAAGTGATTAATTAAATGTCAATCAAGATGTTGAAGTCGTTTATTAAATAAAATGAAGTAAGAAAAGTTTGTTTAAAAAAAGAATAAGAATTAAAAAGTAGTGAAAGTAATAATAAAAATAATAAATTGATTTATTCTTAATTTGTTATAATATAATTTATTTATATTGATAAAATTATAAACAATTTATTCAAAAAAATAATTCATATTAGTCATTATAGTTACTAATATTTAAAAGCTTAAAATTTAAATATAATTAACAGATAATTGAAAAAGAAGAATATTTTTATTTATATAAATATGAAATATATATATAATATAGATATAAATTAAAACATGATGATTGATGCCTCCAGGTAGAATAGACAATGATGGGGTGTGTGGTTAAGTCGCTCCATGATGTGAAGGTCACTAGTTGGAAACTCCATGGCAAAAATCCAATCATGTTAAGGGCTAGTGTGGCCTAGACCGAGTGCAATCCCTAAGTGATTTTGATGACTTAGATGCCCCTTAGTTGCAATTTCTCAAGCCACAGGTCAAGCCTAATGTAATCTTTGATAAATGTAGACCACTTGAGAAACAAAAAAAATAATGATGATTGACATTACTAAATTATATTTTTCATATTTAAATTTTTCAATTTGATTAATATATTATATATATATATATATCTATTGATATATTGTCGGGTTGTGTTATATTCTTTCCACGTTGGTAGTCCCGGTTTTTGGGATTCAGTGGGAAATCTCTGGGTATACGTGTTTTATGTGTTATTCTCTTACATTTTTATTTTTCCTGTGATTTAGAATTTGTATACAAGTAATTTCTGTATGGGGTTAAAACCTACATTTGGTATCAGAGCTGTTTTGGCTTCAAGGGGACGCATTTGTTGCTGAGGGGTTTCGCTCGGGCCTGTGGTAGACCCTATTCATTGGGAGATCTGTGAGATCGATTATGGTGGTGAAAGAAGATGGCGAGCAATGGAAAGATAGAGATTGATAAGTTCAATGGTCAAAGTTTTGAGTTGTGGAAACTCAAGATGGAGGATTTGTTGGTGGATAAAGATCAGTGGATCGCGGTAGATTCGGGTACTAAACCAACGGGAGTGACCGATGAAGAATGGAAGAAGTTGGATCGGAAGGCAAAGAGCACAATACGATTGTGTGTCTCAGATTCAGTATCGTTGAATGTATCAAGGGAAGCTATGGCGAAGGCTTTATGGGACAAGTTAGGGACTTTGTACCAATCTAAGTCTCTAGTGAATAAACTGTTCCTGCGGAAAAAGATATATAACCTGGGGATGAAAGATGGAGACTCGGTGACAGAGCATTTGAATGCATTTAATACTGTGGTAAGTCAGTTATTATCTATTGATATTACAATTGCATATGAAGATAAGTGCATCAGTTTGTTGTGTTCTCTACCAGACTCGTGGGATAGTCTGGTTATTGCAATAGGTAGCAATGCAACTGCTTTGCAGTTTGATGAAATAGTCTCAGCCTTGCTGACGGGGGAGATGAGACGGAAAAATATGGACAGCCAGAATGGTGATGCCTTGTCTGTACGAGGACGGTCCCAGAACAGAAACAAAAATAAGTCATCGAGTGGGAGATCTAAATCTAGAGGGAGATCTAAATCTCCAGGAAAACCTACAAAGTGGTGTGCTGGAAATGCGGAAAGGAAGGGCACTTCAGAAGGGAGTGTAAATCTAAAGCTCCTGATAAAGGAAAGGGATCTGATGATGCTCCTTCTGCAGAGGCGAAAACCACCTAAGATGAAGGTGGGGATGTGTACTTGGCTTCTTCAAGTACACATGTAGATCATGAGGCATGGTTGATTGACTCAGGTGCATCCTTTCACTTCACTCCCCATAGAGAGTGGTTTTGTGAGTATGAGAAATACGATCGTGGTGATGTCTTCTTAGGAGATGATAGGAAGGCTAGAATCATTGGTCGCGGAAAAGTAAAGTTGAAGTTGCAAGGTGGAAGGGTTAGAACCCTTCCAGGTGTTCTGCATATCCTTGCATTGGCCAGAAATCTGATTTCTGGAAGCAAGTTGGATGATGCAGGTGTAAAGACAGTGTTCGAGAAGGATACCTGCAAGATGGTTCAAGGAGCACTGGTATTGATGTGGGGAGTTCGGATTGGAACTCTGTACAAGCTGCAAGGTAGCAATGTTGTTGACGGGTGCAATAGTTCTATGGTTCCTGAAAATGGAGTAGAAACTCTAGTGGTCTCTGGAGAGAAGACCATGTTGTAGCATCAAAGGCTTGGACATATTGGAGAGAAGGGCCTTCGAATACT
>APFE030219589.1:0-13219 GCA_000404065.3 Pinus taeda
TTTCTTTTGAGTTTTGAACTGGAGCATTTCCCTAATGGCCTCAGGGGTGGTGTAAAATACTACTGCACCTTGAGGGTTGAGCACAACCCTCTGCACAGGGTCATAGCAAACAGCACACAAGTGGATGAGGTCAGGGAACTGGTTGACCTGGGGCATCTTGAAGATTGGTTGGGAGGACTCCCAAATGCCTAGAATATCTGTTCCATCTCTGTGCTTAGCCCTGAGCTCATTTAGCAAATGAATGTGAAACGTACATTTGGATGGGCTGTCCTCTGAGATTTGGTAATCTAGGTCTGCCAAATCTTGCCAGTCCAGCTCTCTCTGAGGGGCATTCAGGGGAGTAACATTGAGGGCTACTGACGCTGAGGGGGTATCCATGTCTGTTTGAATGTTTCTTGAAATGAAGAGCATGCTACCTGAGAAAATGGAATTGAGAGGAACACCGAGTAACAGGATTGCTCTACAACAGAATAGGATAGTACTGGGCTTTCTGAGAAGGCTTCTTATACAGTTTAGCAGACCTCCTTTGACAATTTAGGAGCAGGTTATGAGTTCACGATTGCGCGAACAGAGAGGGGTTTTCACTAAAATTGAAGTGCAAAATGGCTCTGCCAATGTAATTCGACCTCTAATTCTCCAGGGGAAGCAGGATATACTTGGTTTTCTGGTGAAATTTCAGTGTTCTGCCATGTTTAGGTGTATTTTACAATTAACTGTGAAAAAACCAATTTGCGAGGAGGTGGACGGGAAAATACCTGTTTAACCAGTTGCTCGGGACGAAATAGCAGCTGGGTTGGCGCTTTGAGCTTCTGCGGATGGTCTGGAGTAGGCTGGTAGACTGTTCGTCGTGATATGCATGCAGACAGTGCAGAGGTTCTTTTTACAAAAATAATGAAAAAACGTGAAAAATTGTGAAAATATGGCCTTTTTGCTTTATTGGCGCGCTTTTTGAATGACGCCAGCATGACGTTAGCATGTGGGTCCGGGTCGGATGACGTCAGCAGGACGTCATCGAGTGTCGTGGCGGCCTGAGACCGGTCCACGGGGGCGATGAGGTGGCGGCCAGGTGGGCGAATGGAGGACGGGGTGCGCGATTGTGGCATTGACCTAGGTAACAGCAGGGCGGGGACGTGGGAGGACAGGTGTCGCCATATCGGGCCCCCTCCTGCACGGCAAGGAATCTGTCAGAGGGGGCTTCGATGGAGTTTGGCAGCAACACGTGTCCCCGCGTGACGTATGCGTCTGACAAATATCGGAAGGTATCTGTCGGACGTCGGGGGCCTTCCGAAATCGCTGAGAGTCGTTGATCTACAGGCGCGCGATCGGAAGGCTGTCGGGTGAGGAACCTGCACGGCAAATAAAGTCAACCTTTCTTAACGGTCAGACGTCGGGTTCCTCCGAAATTGCTATTGGCCGTAGATCTGGCAAGGCCGCAATTGGACGGTCATCGGGTCGATCAACTGCATGGAGGATAACAGTCAGTGGGTGGGTTATAAAATAATATTTCTCGGCAAGTACGCCCGGCGGGACCCTCCACTTTATGAATGATTTTCAATAGTTTTGGATAATTTTCTTTAATAAACTCATATTTGGCTGACAACATTAGGAACGACAAAAACAAAGTTTTTCCATGCAAATTTTTATACAAGGCATATGGGGGCAAAACATAGGATAAACGGGTTTTGATGAAGTTATATGAAAAGGCGCACATTGGTTCCCAACCTTAGGATAAGGCGGGGAAGGTAGGTTTTCATCATATTTTTTCCCTTTAATGGTATAAGGGGGTTCAAAAGGGTTTCTTTAAGGGTTTTCAGGCAAAAATGGAGACTTGGGTAGGTAGATGGGTTCAGATGGAGAAAAGGGGTTAAATATGGGTTCTTGACCATAACCAGATGTTAATTCAATTCCCTGGGAGTGAAAATTATGGCTATAGTGCCAAGGAGGGGATATTTATACATTGTGTGGGGTTTATACACCATGGTGTTATAATAATAGGGGAAATGGAGTATAGGGAGCTAGATAATAGAGTTAGCTGTTAAAGTGGGGGGAAAATATGGATGAGGATCAGTACAACCAAGTTTTCTTGAAAAAAACTTAGTGTAAAGAGTAGATCAAAATGAAAAGACTTTTGCACAAGAAATGTGGCTTTTAAAGGCCATAAGAACCATCACAAAGCCTTAAGTTTCTCTTATGTACACAACTTGTGGAGGGGTGTTAGTAATGAGTGATATACAAATGAAAAAGGGAAGTTAGTCATGCTCCACTGTGTTACTTTGCCTGTACATGGTTAGCAAAGTTGATCTTGGAAGGGACATCACTTCTGCAACCCCATCTACCTACCCAACTAATTCGCCTAACATTTTTTATTTCTTCTTGGAGGGTGCGCTTGGACTTGCAAACCCTTTATGTGCCTTTTCCTTTGCATTGGCTTTTTTGCTTTCATTTCCTATTCTAGTACTACCCTTATTTCTTCCAAGGCCCCAGATTAAGTAGTTGGGAACCTTAGTTTCTCTACCTAGCTACTGATTTGCCAAGATTAAACAGTTTGGACAGATTTCTTTCTCTATTCTACAACATAAATTGAAAACATGGCATGATCCCGATTAGACTGTTGGGTCATCCATCAAAACCTTAATGAATATGCAGGCATATACACACCTTGTCTTTTCTTGCAAATATGGAACCTTTGTACCAGCAAAATGGAGCATATTTGGTACTTGTATTTGCCAATCATGAAATATGAAACCTATTGGTATAGGTATCCAACAGGTTCAATTATGTCTGCTACAAGGATTTTATCCAATTCTTCGTAGAACTTTGCTTTATATTTTGGATTCAACCGATAGGGCCACTTCTTGACTGGATTTGCATCTGGCTTCAGAGTTATCTTCATCATTCCTAGGTCACCGAGGATTCATTTTAATTCTATGATTTTGGTCGGGAATAAATCTTGATATTCACGAAGTAACTCAACAAACTTATCCATCATCACATCATCCCAATGTCCCCAAGCGTTGCATACTTTGGCTCCTCCTCCGTACCAATGTTCACTTGTTTCATTTTCAGTGGTGCAGTGATGTTGGGGTCCTCGATCGCTGGTCCGTGCACATCACGACTCCCCTCTATTTCTCGAATATTGATGTTTCTGGGATCATCCTCATCATCTTCGACCCATACATTGTAACATTCTAGGGCCCAACTCAACTGGTTGACCAGTTTGGCTATACTATTTCTACTAGTTCCAATGGTACTTTGAAAATGGCAGCCTTCACCACTTACAATGCATCATCAACAGTGTCCATCCATTGGTCCTCAAATAAGAATGTTAATAAAAACCCTTCGCGCAAGATATCCCATTCGCATGTACCATGTCGAAGCTTTGTTTCAGTGTACTAGTTCCTTGGTATGACATCCAGGGTATGATAAAATAAGTGTACCCACTCCAGTTGAGGCTCTTCTCCATAGGCCTGGGTCCATCTGGTAAGATGCATGCATGGGTCATCATGCCCATCATACTTTTCAGTTATTCGTAGTTTCGACTTACCAAACCTTATTTGCATCATCTACTTGCAGTCGCGCTAATCTTCAAAGGTTCCTTCATGTGTTCCCCACCAACGTGCAGGTGTCACACGCAATGCCCATTTTAACGCATTTAACTGTTGGTGCATTAGTACCACGCTTTCAAACTTGGTTAGGAATTCATCTACTACGGTCAGCCCATCATACATTGGCAGTTCGCGATCCTGAGCCCTTACGCAATATAGCTACCTAGTCATCCTATTGTAGTTTAACGTTGTTACTCCATTCAGCCGATTATTCCACCACTAATCTTCCTCATCTGAATCTGCAGTGTAGGACTCTGCATGCTCCCATGATATTCTTCCTTCTGCAGTTGGATTGACCTAATCTTGATTTCAAGCAGTAATCTTGTAGACACAATCTAGTTCATCATCACTTCCTTCATCACGCACGAGTTCAGTGTAACGTGGTCCTTTAGCTGGGTCTAACGGATTGACTACGTAGAGTGACTTCTTCTCAAATATCATTTTCCGATTCTTTAAATTAATGACCCCATTCATATTGGTGGCCCAGCCTATCCCTAACAGCACAAGGTAAGGGCTACTTTCATCCATGATTTCTATTACCTCAAAGTCCATTTTTGTGCTCGCACCTTCTATATCTACTATAATTCCTTGTAGTCTTCCCATGGGCAGGATCTTCTGTTGGTTCACCATCTGCAATTGAATAGGAGATCATTACAGTGTGGGCTTGCTCATGTGCTCCCAAGTCTGTTTAGGTAGCATGTTTTCATCCAAGCCTAAGTTTAGAATGATCGGATCCATCTCATAGTCGCCAATCTGCGCCGTTAATCGCATTTCCTGTCCAGTACACGAAGCATGTTTCCCCAATTTTCGGACCACACATGGTTCACCCAATCATGCACACCTAGTTATCATCTCTTGTAATCCTTTAACCACCCTATTGTCGCAAAGCCATTTCATGCATGTCTCTAAAAAGGTAGTTAGCATTGAGGGATCCCTTTCTAGCTCGGGTTAATCCTTACTACCTGGGGTAGAGACCTCCATGAAGCTCTTCCTAGCTTCTAGACGTGTCTCCTTGTGAACCCCTGCATCTTCCTTGGTTAGTTTCCCCTTATCCTCCCCTATGGCCATGCCACTTCTAAGCATCATGTTCACATTGGGGTCTTCCTCGTGTGGTTCAGACATCATCACTTGGATGTTCTGCATCGTTGTAGGTTGTGCTTCCCTTTTCTCACAGATCTGTGCTATCAATGTGGGGAAATCTATCATTTCATGATCGAACTGCTCGTAATATGGGGATGATATTTTGGTCGGATCGGTACAATCTTTCATGTAGTGCTCTGGTCCTCTACAGTTGTAATAGATTAGCTACTTGTGGCCCCTTCTTGGCCCCATTCCTCCCCGTCCTTGTCCTCGCCCCTGGGACCCACCACGCGATATCTTGACCTTGTTCCTTGGTCTGCATCTTGTAGGTTGTTTTTCGATCCATCAATAATTCATAACTACAACAGTCTCGTTCATCGAGGCCACCAATCTACAAAAATTGCAAAATAGCTGCTAGGGGGTCTGGGTAAACTTTTGCAGTAGGTGACAGTTGTCCGTGTTGTGCTTTCCTCCCACCTGATAGATTGCACACCAGAGCGAGGGCGCCGCGCTTGGCCCCACTTGTGCCTCTGGTCACAACGACATTAATCCCCCCCACTGTTAAGTAGTTTGTGAATATCAGACAATGATCCTTATTGTGGCATTGGCCTTTACACTTTATGCACCACACCTCCTCACACACTTTCGGCCTGGGTGCCTTCTCCTGTTTCAGACTCTACATTTCCAAGCATAGATTTTGTATTTGCACGTGGATCTGCTGAACTCCCAACCCAGGATCCTGTATTGAAGTCTCAAGCAACCTCATCATTATTTCTAATGCTTCAACCTAGGTCGCGATCTTCTGCTGTGACAGCGTTTTCCTCAGGTTTGGCATTAAAAACGCCACAAACCACACGTGGTGCTGCACATTCGTTCGTGTCATGTTAGCCTATCAGATCATACTCTTCAATCTCTGATTGAAATACCAAGGGATTTCTCTTGGCAGCATCATGATCTCCTTGAATCCTTTGATCGACTATGTCTCTGATTTCGGCTGACTAAACTTCTTTTTTAGCACATCCCGGATCTCCAGTATTTCGACATTGGGGTAATTGCTAGAGTGCTTAATATACCAAGTCAGCGTGCAATCTTTTATTGCACTTACCAGGGTATCCTTTTTAATATTATCATCCGTAACTTTGTGCGCTTCCCACACTGCCCTTACTACGAACCAAAAATGTTCAAGATCTTCACTTTCTATTCCTTTGAACACAGGAAACTTAATTGCATTCACCGTGCTAAACTTCTGGTTTGCGCACGGGTGTGCTAAGGCCACCTACGAACTCGTACCGCTTCTGATCCACTCAATCTTCAATCTCTTTTTTCATAGGGTTCCAAAATTTTGACATCAAACATCCCTTAGGCAGATCTCGGTCCTAGCAACGGAGCCATTTGTTGTCTTATTGGGCCTTGACCTAGGTTCGAAAGAGTTATTAGCCAAACAAATCCCACAGCTACCAACCCTTTCAGCAATAGCTCGCGGAGCACAGACTGAGGTCTCACCCAAGGTAGCAGGCGAGGGTGTTGGAACCAAGTTTCCACACCCTTGGGATGTCTTGATGTGGTCTGGAGGGGTCGTGAACCATTTTGTGGCCTCACACCACTCTGTATTACTATCAAGCTTTCCGTAGATCCACGCGAGTGTACTTTCTTATTAAGGAAATTGTTATAGATCTGATCTTCTTGTTACAGTCTTTAAGAAAACATTTAACAATAACACCCTGTGTGTGCAATCATAATTCTTTAAAGATATAAACTCATATAACAGATGCATAAACCAGAACACAATAGGTCCATGATATTTCAAATAAAAAACTTATCTTTATTAATATCTTTCGTCAATACAACCAGATCTGCCCTGTGCACTCAACTGCAGGGGTCTGTGCACATAGCTGCGAACTCTACCAGGCCTATGTGCATGTTAGGGTCCAACCCTAACCCCCTTATTTATGTAATAGGATTGAGTCATAGTTATAGTTAAGTAAAGAGTCAATAAATCCCATATTAATAATTTTAAGTGGTTGACCCACATTTAAAGAAGGGACCAGAGTTAGTTGCAAATAGGCCATGGTATTAGATAGATGGTATTAATAAGAACCATGGTATTGACCCATGGTATTGCATGTATGAATCCTATATAAAGGATAAAGACTCCCCTCAAGGAGCATCGTGTCTTATTTTGTAATTGAGCGTAGCTCTATTAGAGGTTGCCCCCTCGAAGAGGCAAGTGAACATTGCTTTCCTTTTTGAATAATAAAATACCTACGGTTATTTCTTATTGTTTTGTGTTTTGGATATATTTCTTCGCATATTTGGTATTTTGGTATCTTCTTGCAGGTCAAGAGCATAACAAGTGGTATCAGAGCACTTTCCAGGGCTAGTGGGATCTCCATTTTAGAAAAAACAAATTTGGCTAGAGATGTGTTCCGACGTCTTTAAACCACAGGATCTGTCATTGAGCACATAAACCTATGGATTTGTGGGGGCATGCACGCGTGAAATACAAGACGTTGTCACACTTGTTGGACTCCCTTGTAACCCATGTGGGTACCCCTTCGAGTAGTAGCGCATTAGATAGAACCACGCATGGACTGTCTTCCAAGTACCCTCTGGGTATATCGGAAGCCCCCTAGGCTCTCTTGAAAACTCGCCATAGATAAATCGTCAGTTGTTTTGCTGCTACAATACACTAAGAACAACACTCCGGGAGATTACTTGCACGTATGATAGGGTAGTTGGGTTGTATGGCTAAGGGTACGGTTGATCCTCCTTGGTTAGTGCCCTAAAAGATTGGGCCGAGTACTACTGTCAGACCCTTATGTATATTGTGATATGTATCACCTGACACTCCTTGAAGCCATAGTTCCCTTGTCTCTCTCTAGATCACGCATCATATTTTCCAGATTAGCTCTAGCAGGCGGGGTTCTGTCGCAGCAGCAACAATCAGTTTAGCTATTCATCTCTCTCAAATCCACCATTCAGATCTATCAGATCCACCAATCAGATTTATTAGATCCACCATTGAGATCTAGCTGTTGGGTTCGGTAGCAGTTGCCATAATCAAATCCGCCATTCAGATCTAGCAGCAGGGGTTCGATCACTACCACATTCCTACTCATACTCTATAATTGAAGGTTAGGTGACAGATCAGACTATTTGTGTGGGCCCCAATACCTGGGCATGATTTGCGTAGGACATAGGATAGAATTGACCTTTCCAGGATTTGGCTACAGCAGTATTCCTAAGCGAGGAGTAAAACTCCTTTTAGAGTAGTAGACTTAGCCCATAAGAATCAGGTTGATGAACTGAGCAAGGTGGTACCATTCACTTGTTAGCATCAAAAATTTCGGGTGGTCCTAAATTTTAAGTGCACTTGATCAATGCATGGTACAAACCAGAGCTCAAGCTATGGCCAATGAGAAGATCGACACCCTTGAGAAAAAGTTGGACGTAGTACTGTCGTCGCTCAAGACCTTAGCTAACACACTCACAAAGGGAAAGTTGGAGGAACACTCAGAGGCATATGCTTTCAATGAAAACATTGAGGGTGAGTCTAGCCATTCTCTTCACCTCTTTAGCAACCACCAAAAGTCCCATACGTGTCCACCCAAGCTCGACATGTATAAATTTGATGGCTCTCATATGGCCACATGGCTAGCACAAATGGAGCAATATTTCACTCTTAATCACATCAGAGATGATGCGACTTAGCTTAGTGTGGGTAGCATGTACTTGGACAATGAAAGATGGAAATGGTGGTAGTGGCATCAACATTGCTATGGAAGGCCCATGACTTGGTAGACATTCTCAAAAGCTGTTACGAATCGCTTTGACCATGAATCTAATTTTTTGGGTCATCTCACTAAGCTCCAATAGATAGCAATAGTGAATGAATATGTTATAGCGTTTGAAGCCTTAGCCTTCCGCACAAGAGGTCTACATGATCATTTCTACTTGGAATTTTTTGTCAGTGGTCTCAAAGAATCCATACAAGACCACATCCAACTACAACACCCAACCTCATGGCTGGATGCTTGCAAGATAGCTCAGGAAGTAGAATGTGCGTTAGCGGCCCAGTCCAATTACCCAAATTTCATAGCCAAGGGTCGCCCCACCCAGGCTCAAAGCACTACCCAAACACTCAAGGTTCAAAAGGTGTCACCAACGGAAATGGAAGAAAGAAGAAAGCAAGGATCTTTTTACTACTGTGATGAGAAATACTCCCCTGGGCATAAATGCAAGGAGCCCAAATTCTTTCAAATTGATGCTACTGATCACAGTTCATCAGAGGAAGCCCCACCACTTGAGCAACCAGAGGAGGAACATGAGAACAACCAGCCAGACAGTGTACCTGAAGAACCAGTTATCTTGCTTCATGCCTTGGCCGGGATTTCTTCTCCCCAAACTCTCAAAATCAGAGGCTTTATTAAGCATCGCCATGTAGTAGTCTTGATTGACAGTGGCAGTACGCATAAATTTATCCATCAAAGAGTTGCGGAAGCAGTGTGTTGGGACTCACAATTGACCAATTTTTGACCTTATCTTTTGCCGTATATTTACCCTTTTTTCAGTCATAAGCAAAAGCTTTTATTTCATAATGACATATTAACCCCAAGGTATGGAGTAACCTTCCGCAAATCTATATTTAATTGTTTATTTCATATTCGTAAATATCTTTTTACTTATCCTTGGAAACGCTGACTAAAATTGTCAAACAACTGTCATAAGCTTGCAGGAGTTATAATAAATAGTTGCTGCAACACGAAAAACAACAACTACACAGTTGCTGCAACACCAAAAACAGCAACTGCGTAGTTGCTGCAACACCAGCAACAGTAATCACCTAAAGCAAGCTATTGTGTAACAGCCACGGACAACAGATGGCAGCTATCTAGAGAATGGTAACATGGCATAAGCAAGCAGAATTCTAGAGAAGAAGCATACAGTTAGCAGGAACAGCATGGGGAAATGGAGAACAAACACGACAATCCCGAGAAGACAATCAGTTATCCACCGTGTAACAGCTAAAGCTCCAGAAAAAGATGCATTATCATATTGTTGTAACAGAATTATGAAATGCTTATTTTTGACACAATGAATTAACTAAATCGGTGTAACATTCTAATGTAATAGATGTCTCCTCTATAAAGAGGAGACATCTACATGAAACGAGGGGAGAATGGCCGGTCTGTAACCAAGACTTGGAGAACATCAACAAGTCTGAGTTCCATTGTATTCGATCTTTTTGGTAGATGAATATACAATTGTTTTGATCACTTAAATCCGTCTTCGTCTTCTCGGGGGATCTTGTGAGAAGGACTGGGCCCACCTTCCTCACAAGATTCACCCATTTACTCTCCTGTCGATTGTATAAGTGTGTAGTAAGTTCTTTTCGGTACTCTGTGTGGATTTACAGCATTACCTGTGGTTTTCTTTACTTTACTAGTACTCTGTTTCATTGCTCTTTGAGTTGTTTCTCACCGGTGAATGAGAGTGCTGTGTGTATCAGTAATTCTGATTACAAGGGCAGGTGCTGAACGTCCCCATCCGGAGGATAGGGTCCTGATCCTCTGCCAACAGAGCATCGTTTATTTTGCTTTTCAGATTTGTAAATTGTTTTCACTTTAATTAGTCCTGTAATGACTGCGTATACTACAGCTTTCAATGCTTTTAGACTTTGAGTACATACAGTACGCAGTGCCTTTGAAATAAAAAGACTTTCCCTGGTCGATAATTAATGTGGTACTTGAATGTTTAATTCATAAACAATTCAACTAGCCAACATTTTGGCGCCGTTGCCGGGGAAGGCAACTAAAGAACTCTAGAAGCATTAATGATTTCTTTGTGGAAATAACAGGTGTATGAGAGGATGCAAGAAACCTAATTTTACAGGCGGCAAGGGAGGAAGGAAGACTTTCATCGACGAAATCATCTCTAAGGCCGAAACGTCACAAAGGACGAGTTCCCGGAGACCCCAGATCCAGCACTCCTCACAGACCGACCAGCAGACGGAGGAAGTGATAGGACCTGAGAGGAAGCTGGAAGCACCAGAATACACCGAAGAACCGGAAGAGGAACCTGAAGAAACAGAAGACACAGAAGACAAGGCGAGCGATTCAGGGAAAATCCCGATGAAGGATAACAGAACAGAGGGGAGAGGGGAAAGCTCGCTCTCTACCCTGGAATTCCCTATCGGGGAACTTCCGAGAGGAACGACCCCCATGAAAAACATTCCACTCTCGGCGTTACCCAATTTCCATGGATTGTCCTCCGAGGATCCAGATGAATTCCTTTTCGAATTCGACATACTGTGCAGAAGCTATGATTACATAAATCCTAATCAAAAGCTGAAACTGTTTCCAGCAACATTAAAAGGGAACGCATTGAGGTGGTTTATGAGCTTGGGAGCTCAGGCAATCACCACATGGGACCAAATGAAAGAGGCATTTCTGGCTAAGTATCAAGACTACTGTCGGACAAGAGAGAGAAAGGAAGAATTGTTTAAAATGGTCCAGAAAGAGGACGAGAATTTAGAAGATTTCGTGGAAAGATTACAGTATAATCTGCAACGGTCTGATCATCCTAACATGAGCAAAGATATTTTGAAGACCATACTGCTAAGAGGAGTAAGAGATGATTGCCTGGATATGCTGAACATGCTTGGAAAAGGGGACATTTCTAAAGAACCATTTGAGGAAATTGTTAGGCTCTGTATGCGGTGTTCAAGGGGAGCGGCAGGCAGATCGAAAGGTAAAGAGAATGTGTACTCAAGGGTTCAAAAGTCAGCCAGTGGAGGAGCAACAAGAGAAGAGATAGGTAACCTATTAGAAGAATTTAAAACTGAAATGCTAAGTTCTTTTGCTTCACAGATTGACTCTCTGCAGGTTAAGAAGAAACAGGCAGAAGTAGAAGCTGCTCTGGCGATTTTCTGCTCAAAATGCAGAGAGAAACATCCGCTTAGAGAATGCCCACTGGATAGGATGCCTATATGCACAATCTACGAGAAGGATCACGAAACACAACAATGCCCCTCTTTGCCTGGAATTAAAGCAGCACTGCAAACAACTGAAGAAGAAGCTGAAGCGGTGTATCTAATGACTCAGAGGAGGCAATGGCCGCAAAGACAAGGTACGAGCTCCAATACAACATTTAATCGTTGGAATAATAGTTCTCCTTTTTACCCACCCATGAACCAGATGCAATACCCACCCTTCAACACAATGAACTTTCTACTTATGCAGCACCCTTTTCCTGACCCAACTATGTGGAACCCTTGGGCCCCCCAGCAACCATATTTTAATCAATGGAACCCAAACTGGGCAGCCCAGCAGATACCTTTTTCTCAACAACAACAATCTCTTCCGTTACCACCTAATAACCCTCCGAATAATCAGGAAATGAGACCACAGCTGCCTGTGCAACCTAACCCTAACCTGAATAATAAAGCCTTGCAAGTTATTGACATTCAGAGTCAGTCTACTCCTTCCCTGCAATGTAATGACATCCATCTCCGCTCAGGGAGAATAGTAGAACCTATTATAGACGATATCACGGACTCTGATAAAGAGGAGACTAGAAAAGAGAAATCAGCTAACTATAATACCGAAACAGTAGAAACAACACCTAACAATAATGAACAAACAGTAGACCCACCATTCCCTGAAAGACTAACTCTCACCAAAGCACCTGAACAGCCTACCTTCAATCTGTTAGGAGAGTTACAGAACTTGTATGTCAAAATTCCATTATTACAAGCTTTAAGGGATGTTCCTATATACGCTAGAACTATTAGAGATATCTGTGTAAAGAAACCTGGAAGAAAGGCCAAAGACCCTCTCACAGTTCATGTGATGGGGGAATTAACCGCCTTAATGACCGAAAAGGATTATCCTGTCAAGTATGGTGAACCTGGCCACCCTACAGTAATAGTCCAGGTTGGAAAAACCTTTATCTCTAAGGTCTTAGTAGACTTAGGAGCTGCAATAAATATCATGACTCTCGAAACAGCTCAATTACTTCAATTGAAAATTTTTATCAGGGAAACTCCTACTATCTTAGAACTAGCTGACCGTTCTACGATCAAACCCGAAGGGGTCATTGAAGACCTTATAATCTCTGTAGAATCATGGAACTACCCAGTTGACTTTGTGGTCTTACAAACCAAAACAAAGTTGGGGGGTCATCCGCTGATTCTAGGGAGACCTTGGTTAGCTACAGCAGATGCTTTCATCAGCTGTAGATCTGGGTCAATGATCATCTCCAATGGACAAGAAACTAAACAGCTCACCCTCTATTCCCATGCCACTCCCATGATTAATAGTGATAATTCCATATGGGTGGACTATGAGGATGAGGAAACCCAACCAATATTAACTATTGGGCAAACTTTGACCTTTAAAGACTCCACCGAAGATGAGCTAATTAGCAGTTTTATTTCTGAACCTTCTTCGGTTAACTCAGAAACATTTAATCACTTCGCTGCAATTCTAGAACCAGAATCCCAGCAGAATATGAATGATGAAAATTTATGCCAA
>APFE030219597.1:0-23990 GCA_000404065.3 Pinus taeda
TCCATCCATCTGACATGATTGTACACCCTGTTCTCGCCCATGAGTTCTTGAACTCTTGCAAATACTCATTAATGGATTGAATTTCTTTCTGCAAATGAACCCCCCTTAGCTCATGCATAGTAGGGCCTTTGAAACCTTTTCCAGCAGCATGTATGGCTTCAAACATAGGCTCATAATATGGTGAACGAGCAACATTAAAGGGGATATCAACATCATACCACCATCTAGCTATGTAATCACAAGCAGTCTCCCTCAATTCTTTCTTCCAATGGTCATCTAAAGTGGGTTGCATTTGAGGTTTAAAAATTTCAGGACCATGTGCATCTGATGGAGAGGAGGCCGGAGTGAAATAACTTTTGATAGTCACATCACCCTTTTTCATTCTACCCTTTCCCTTATCTTGAAGAGAACCAAAAGAGGGAGGAACATATTGGAAAGGATTGGATGCATTGGTTTGAGGGATAGAGGAAGAACCCTCAAACTCATAATGGGGGTTGGCAGCCATCATTTTTTGTATCTCCCTCTTCCTTCCAATTTCAGCCTGTAATTCTTTTTGCCTAGCCTTATCTTCTTTAAATTTCTCAATGCTGGCCAACATATTCTGCCTAATCTCCCCAATATCTGGTGAGGTACATGGGGTAATTTGGCCTCTAATTCCTGCCAAGTGTTGCTTCAGCCTATTAATGCCCCCTGGACCTTCCTTAATTTTCCTATGGCAAAATTTGCATTGCATTTGACTATCAACCATTTCAACATATGCCCATGCAACATCTCTTGCTTTAGGTGCCATTTTTTGAATAGGAAATGAAAGCAAACAATCTGAAAATGAAAAAAAAAACCCTTGATTCAATGTTCATTTATTTGACAAAAAACACTCTCTAAGCTTTCTAGATATGCACCTCAAATTTGCTGAGCAAAAACAGATTTATAGAGGTGAAAAAAATACATCCAGGCACAGACTGCCTCCTCAAGCTTGCTCCAAGAATCAGCTCCTCAATGATGCTCCAAATGGCTGTCCAAGAAGCTCCTCACTCCAGCTACAATGCTCCTCCAAGACTCCTCACTGCTGCTCCAAAACAAGCTCAAGAATTGCTCACTAACTCTCAAAGAAGACTCTCACTCAAATGCATAAGATTGCTGTGAGAGAATGAGAGCACTTGGGTGAGTTAAATAGGGTTTGGGAGGGGGATATGGACCCCAAAGATCTATTAGAAATATTACATAACTGTTTGAACTCCAAAACAACCCTAAAACTAATTTAAAATCCAAAAAAAACAGTTAACAACGTGCCTTTGTGTCCGGGTTCCGTGCCCATGCTACCCGGCCGTTTCATATCGGACTCGGTCCGTTTCGGCCGAGTCATTGCTGACTCGGCTGTCCGAACCGGGTTTCTCACCGAGTTGATGCCCAGGCTATTGAAACAGACCAACTCGGCCGAGTCAATGTTGACTCGGCCGTTTCTTAAAACACTGGTTTAGACTGCTTCCCGAGACCATACAAAACTCATCCAAAACTCCTTTAAATCTAGAGGCCATGAGCACAAAAGCAACTCCCAATAACAAGGTGTCATCTAGGGCATGATTTATTTTTTTAACGCCTCTTGCTATGCAGAGCCCAACGATTTCTTGATCCATCATTTTTTTGTCTAAATAAAAATTGAGGACTGAGGCTTGAAGAACAAATAGAAGTGGTGAGAGAGGGCACCCCTGCCTGAGCCCTCTCGTGGCTTTGAAAAAATCAGCAGCTCTGCCATTTACTAACGGGGCAATCCAAGGCTTCGAAATGCAAGCCTGAATCCAGTTTATAAATTTCTCACCAAATCCAAGCTTATGTAAGACTTTCAGCATAAAACTATGCCTAATTCGATCAAGTGCATTTGCTAAATCAAGTTTGACAACCATACCTTTTTCATTGCGGCTCAGACTTGAGTGGATTGCCTCTTGGACCAGAATGAAATTGTCCACAATCTGTCTACCTTGAATGAAGCCTCCTTGGCTTTCTGGAATGATTTTGGGGAGGATGAGCTTCAATCTATTAGCGATAACTTTGGTAATCAATTTGCAACCAATATTACAAAGCGAAATTGGGCAAAACCTGTTGAAGGAGTTGGCTCCTTTCTCTTTGGGGATGAGAGCAAGCAAAGCGGAGTTCGTGCTGCCTCTGATTTTTTGGCTAACTTGGGACTTTAGAACCATTTTGTAAAGATCTTTTTCCACAATCGACTAGCAGATTTGGAGGAATCTGGCTGAGAATCCATGGCAAAGAGGGCATCCTTGACTTCATTCTTCGTGACTTTAGCTTCGAGGAGATGATTCATTTCAGCAGTAATCAAGGAGGGGACCACATCCATCATATCAGAGTTTTGGTCCAGATTTATATTTTCAATATACAAACTTTTAAAATGAAAGGAGGCAGCTTTTTTGATGTTTGTATTATCCTTGTGGATGGTAGTGCCATCTTTGATTTCAGAGATGGAGTTGATACATTGCCTTGCCCGAGCTTGTTTGTGAAAGAAGGAAGAGTTCCTGCCCCCTGCTTTAAGCCAAAGCCTACGTGACTTGAGCCTCCAATATTCTTCCTCAGCTAGACAAGCCTTGTGATAGTTTTGTTGGAGTTGGGCTTCTTTATCTAGAATCTCTTTTGTTATGCCAACTTTTTCAGCCTGGAGATGGTGAAATTCTAGTGCGCATTGAATTTTTTTCCTCTCATTGGCTGGATTGAGCAGAGATTTGGCCCAACTTTTCAAAGCCCTTTTCACTCTTCTGAGCTTCTCCTCCCAGACAAAAAAGGGGGAGCCTTTGACCTGTTGCAACCAGATGCCCTTTAACTAATTGCATGAAGTCAGATTCCTTAGCCCAGAGAGGGCTAAATTTGAAGGGAATAGGACCGAGATCAAGCTGAGACACGAGTTCCAGCTTGATGGGTTTATGATTAGAAGTGCTGCATGGGAGAATGTGGACTCTAGCCTCTAATCCAAGCAAAAGAAAAGAGCTTGAAGAAAGGGCGGGCCTGCTTGTGGCGAGCCCGGGACCTCCATGTGGGTGAACCTTAGCTCAAACCCCTCCCAGCAATAGACGAGCCACACAGAAGGGCAGGCTCTCAACTAAGAAGCTCAGGAACAAACACAGCAAGACAGAGGGCCCAGGACCATGGGGCCACATACAGGGGGACTAAGGGCGCAGAATAGAGGCGTCGAAGCACAAACATAAGACTAGGTCTTCATGATTGCACCATCGCTCCAGGTCTCCACGCTCTTCCTCAGGAACCATTTTGAATTATTGTTATTTTTATTAATTATAAAATGAATTAATCTATAACTTAAAAGCATATATAAATTTGAAAAAACATGGAACAAGATTCTTATCCATGGAGATTTACCCTAGTGATTCTTATCAGTAAATAGACTTTGTTACAATAGCATGGGCCAATACCATGGCTTATCAATACCACATGCCAAAAAACTATAATTCATTTCATATATGACGCCTGTTTATATGACATTTTTTTAATTGATCAATTTAATTAAAAGAGAAAAAAAGGGCATAACTACTTTGGAGATACATCACAACTTTTGATTTGCATATACTACTAAGAATATTCCATGAACGTTAGATCCCTACCATTCTCCTAGTAATTATTGATAATTAAATTAAAATTCTGGAAACTCAATTCCAAAATAAACATGATTAATGGACATAATTTTGTATTGATGCACATAATTATGTATTGATGCAATGCAACATTGTGGAGGGTAACAACACCTTTTTTAAATGGTTGGTCCTGGATATATGTTGAATGGTTGAAATTAACCCCATGGCCATAGCTTAATATAAAGATCAACTTTCATTTGAATTTTTGTTCCATAGACAGTTATTGATGGTTTTGGTTGTACAGTTTTTGAGCCTTTTCAGGATTCACGAATAGACCTCCTACTACCTAAAGTGGTTTACACTGCCTTGAACTTAGCAGCGCTGCTGCTAGGAATCTGGAAGGTAACTGTAACTGCTATTTTATGTGCTGAACTCTATTATACTTTTCTTTGAATTCATGTTCTTGATGTTTGTGTGCTGTGATTGGCAGCTGAATACATTAGGACTCTTACCAACTCATGCCTCTGACTGGGTGTCCTCCCTCCCTCCTGCTCTGGTAAGAGTGCTTAATTTGGGATTTATGTAGACTTGAATTCCATGGATGCTGTAGCAACATTCTATATTTGAAATTCCTAACATTGTTTGGCTGCTTGTTTTGATAACACCAGGAAATTGAATATTCTGGTGGTGGGATTCCGTTTGCGTAAAGCAATTTTTCACATTGGTCTGTATTGCATCAAAGATGAAGTTTGAGGATTCTCGGCAAAAGCCTCAGGTGTACTATCTGTTTGGCAAATAGCGTCTTATATCTGCACGGTTTTAGTTTTGAGCAACCAGTTTGTTCGATATGCAACAATGTATGTATGGCTCGTAATTCTACTGAGGCATACTAAGTTACAATCCTCTCACCATTAGTTGTTCTTTTGACAAGACAAACAGGGTTATTTTTTTTAAACTGAGAAATTTTAAAATGGAATATATCTATACTGTTGTGATTGTTTCAAATTTGTAGTACCATTACCTAAATCTTTGGACAGTGATAGTTAATTGATAATTGTAATGGTGAGACAAAGGTAGGGTTCTTTAGAGAATATGGTCAATATTTTCTCTGGAAAGGTATTACTATTCATTAAAAAATTTAACCTATGCTTTGCATGGATTTGGTGTTCAATGGTTCCCCTGTCCCAATTATTTCTGGAAGTGCTTCAGGAAACACGCCTGAAGAATCTGCACAACAAATGGCAGATTATTTGCTCAGGACTTAATATTTTATTTTACTCTGGTACATTTTGAATTCTTCAAGGAAACTCACCAGGTTCCTCTCCTTATTCCGGGGATTACTATGTTGGGATGTTAAAAGGAAGTTTATATTGATACAGACTTCTAGATAAAATTGTCACATTAGAAATGATGAGTCATGCACTATTACTGATAAAAACTAATTTTAATGGTAATTTATTGGCAAACATAGAGTTTGGACAATTGCATGTAATGATTGGGAGGGCCAAAACACGAAATGCATATGATGTAACGATAAATAATTTGCCTTTGCATCCAGATGTTTTTTTTTTCAAGGGGGTTCGCCCCCTTTGAAGTTATATATGTCATAATACAATTGTACATAGTACATAAGGCCATGGCCCATATATGCTGCAGCGCAGCCTCCGCCGGACTCGATACCAGCCGAGGGCATGTAAACTGACCGCTCCGACCGTTCCAACATACACTCTCGTGTTTTGCATCCAGATATTACATTGTGTTTAATTCCCATATTTTGAAATGGATTAATCTGAGCTTAAAATACTTTTATATTTTCTATATTTAATAAAGATTGAAATAGAATAATCATGTAAAGCTTGGTTAATATATATATCATATTTAATATAATTTGAAATGGTAAAATCCAAAACACGAAATGCATATGATGTAACGATAAATAATTTGCCTTTGCATCCAGATGTTTTTTTTTCTATGTTAAGACTAACCTAAGTACCTACGGGGATTTGAATCGGTGACCTATCGCAAGGAGTGCCTTAACAACGCACCCATTCACCGTCAATCCAAAGCCCCATGGGCCCTTTGCATCCAGATGTTACATTACATTTAATTCCCATATTTTGAAATGGATTAATCCTGAGCTTAAAATACTTTTATATTTTCTATATTTAATATAGATTGAAATAGAATAATCATGTAAAGCTTGGTTAATATATATATCATATTTAATATAATTTGAAATGGTATAATCTTGTAACGCTGGGTTACATATATATATAAATATCAACATGTTTGTAATATGTGAGATTGATTCTATGGTTTGAAAAATGTCAATTTAGGAGTTTCTGAATTATTTGAACTATCTTCAGATTATTTGGGTTATAAGTTATATTAGTTTTTAATTTCTGAACTATTTCAATTATCTTTAGATTATATCGGTTTTAAGCTATACTAATTTTTAATAATTGAAGGTTTTTTTTAGTGTTTTTTTTTTTCGATTACTCTGAATTTTGAAGCTTAATCATTTAATAATAAAATCTTGGTTCCAAGTTATACTAATCTTTAATAATTGAAGTTTTTTAGTGTTTTCTTTCGATTACTATGAATTTTGAATCTTAATAATTTTATATAATAAAATCTTTGAAATTCAACCTTGCTAATAAGATATGTACTAATAATTAGTCTATATTATAAAATTTGAATTTTAATCACAAGAAAATGTTCTTTCTAACACAGTTAAAACCATAAATAACAAAAAGGAGAGATATTAGATTGTTGCAACATGTTGTTCATCCATATATGGTTGGTGGCAAAAACTAAAGTGTTCAACATATCCTTGTGCTCAATGATCGACCACAGCGCCCTATCCAATGCACAACCAATTTTTTTTATAACAGAAACGGTTGAATTTTATTTATAAGAAGAGGTTGGGCATGTCAAACAACCTCAATTATAGTTAATTGAGAGAACTCTGGTTCTATAGAGTCCTCATATTCTGGCTTTTGTATTAGAGAATAGCTGCTGTTTTTACGCATTTGGCATGGCTGAGAGATCCTTGCTATGCTTTTGGCGTTACATTTCCTCTTTTTTTTTGTTGCTTTGGTACTTTCTTGGATTAAGCTAATTCCCGAATAAATCCACGATCCAAATTATACAAAACTCGTATATATTAAACTGTATTAATATATAACCTATCCCCACCTCCGATATACCAAGGTTCTCAGCGATACTCTACCCCACTTCAAGTTTAAAACCCAGCCATGTTCAGCTTGCGATTATCGTCAGATCTTCCTCCGTCCAGATCTGACTCTTATCACGTCCCTCTTTCTCCGGCCCTTAACACCTCAGGGCGTGCGATATGGGTGGTTTTGACCTGCCACGCATCAGTCAATAATTGGCATCGCGTCCGTTTCGTAGAAAACTGCCCAGCAACCAAGAGCAGTGCGATGAAAACTGCTTAGCACTCCTAGTGAAGTTAACACCCCTCCTTTTGCAATGCACGATGACTGTCAGATCAACCCTGCCCAGATCCGATGCTTGTCACGTCCCTCGCTGTCCGATCCTTAACCTGATCCCACCTTCGTACCCGACCCCACAACAAGGATAATACCCCGCCATGTACAACGCGTGATAACTGCAGATCTTCCCCCGCCCAGATTCGACGCTTTTTGCATCCCTCGTTGTCCGTCCCTTAACACCATGGGGGTGCGCGATATGGGCAGTTTTGACCAGCCACGCGTTGGGCCCTAAGGTACATTGCGTCTGAGTCATGAAATACTGCCTAACAACCAGAAGCGGTGCAATGTAAACTACTTACCACTCCCCACGACTTTAACACCCCACCTTTTCTAGCGCGTGATGACCATCGAATCATCCCCTGCCCAGTTCCTATACATCGCTTCCTTCAAAAATGTCTTCTGGTTGAATACAATTCTGCACCTTGTTAAGACTTCCAAAAACTGTTGGCCCATGTGAAAACTTATAACCTGTCGAGGAGTGGCCCACTCTTTCTCGACAGTGAAACTCTGTCTGTGCCAACCTTTGTTTTGCGGAATTCTGTCCTTGATCAAGTCTCCTTGTCTGTTAAAGAATTGGGCGCCTTTCAAGTTGTTCATCATTTTTTACCAACATACCTTGAGCTAGAAGACATCCTTTATTAGCCATTATATCAATTTCCTTTTTCAAAGCTCGCAGGACATGGTAGAATGAGCATGATGTGAAGTTTTGAGCAATGTTTCTTATTCTTTCAAGGGTCTTGTTTATAGTAGAGCTATTGAGTTGGTCGCCCGTGTTAAGGATTTTAATCAGGATTTCAGAATCCTTGAAGGTTTGAAGGTTTTCCCCTCTGTTTCTCTGAGCCAGCTGACACGCTTTGAGCAGTCCTAGGATCTCAGCTTGGTTGTTGGTGCTTTGACCTAGGCCCCAACTGAAGCTGTATTGTTTTTGTCCATCCGTGGAGTAAATTGTTCCTCCTACCCTTGATATCCCCGGGTTTCCTTTGGAGGCTCTGTTGAAGAAAACCGTGACTTATAACCTGTCGAGGAGTGGCCCACTCTTTCTCGACAGTGAAACTCTGTCTGTGCCAACCTTTGTTGGTCGCCCCTGTTAAGGATTTTAATCAGGATTTCAGAATCCATGAAGGTTTGAAGGTTTTCCCCTCTGTTTCTCTGAGCCAGCTGACACGCTTTGAGCAGTCCCAGGATCTCAGCTTGGTTGTTGGTGCTTTGACCTAGGCCCCAACTGAAGCTGTATTGTTTTTGTCCATCCGTGGAGTAAATTGTTCCTCCTACCCTTGATATCCCCGTGTTTCCTTTGGAGGCTTTGTTGAAGAAAACCGTGACTTATAACCTGTCGAGGAGTGGCCCACTCTTTCTCGACAGTGAAACTCTGCCTGTGCCAACCTTTGTTCTGCGGAATTCTGTCCTTGATCAAGTCTCCTTGTCTGTTAAAGAATTGGGCGCCTTTCAAGTTGTTCATCATTCTTTACCAACATACCTTGAGCTAGAAGACATCCTTTATTAGCCATTATATCAGTTTCCTTTTTCAGAGCTCGCAGGACATGGTAGAATGAGCATGATGTGAGGTTTTCCCCTCTGTTTCTCTGAGCCAGCTGACACGCTTTGAGCAGTCCGAGGATCTCAGCTTGGTTGTTGGTGCTTTGACCTAGGCCCCAACTGAAGCTGTATTGTTTTTGTCCATCCGTGGAGTAAATTGTTCCTCCTACCCTTGATATCCCCAGGTTTCCTTTGGAGGCTCTGTTGAAGAAAACCGTGACTTATAACCTGTCGAGGAGTGGCCCACTCTTTCTCGACAGTGAAACTCTGTCTGTGCCAACCTTTGTTGGTCGCTCGTGTTAAGGATTTTAATCAGGATTTCAGAATCCTTGAAGGTTTGAAGGTTTTCCCCTCTGTTTCTCTGAGCCAGCTGACACGCTTTGAGCAGTCCCATGATCTCAGCTTGGTTGTTGGTGCTTTGACCTAGGCCCCAGCTGAAGCTGTATTGTTTTTGTCCATCCGTGGAGTAAATTGTTCCTCCTACCCTTGATATCCCCAGGTTTCCTTTGGAGGCTCTGTTGAAGAAAACCGTGACTTATAACCTGTCGAGGAGTGGCCCACTCTTTCTCGACAGTGAAACTCTGTCTGCGCCAACCTTTGTTCTGCGGAATTCTGTCCTTGATCAAGTCTCCTTGTCTGTTAAATAATTGGGCACCTTTCAAGTTGTTCATCATTCTTTACCAACATACCTTGAGCTAGAAGACATCCTTTATTAGCCATTATATCAGTTTCCTTTTTCAGAGCTCGCAGGACATGGTAGAATGAGCATGATGTGAAGTTTTGAGCAATCTTTCTTATTCTTTCAAGGTCTTGTTTATAGTAGAGCTATTGAGTTGGTCGCCCGTGTTAAGGATTTTAATCAGGATTTCAGAATCCTTGAAGGTTTGAAGGTTTTCCCCTCTGTTTCTCTGAGCCAGCTGACACGCTTTGAGCAGTCCCAGGATCTCAGCTTGGTTGTTGGTGCTTTGACCTAGGCCCCAACTGAAGCTGTATTGTTTTTGTCCATCCGTGGAGTAAATTGTTCCTCCTACCCTTGATATCCCCGGGTTTCCTTTGGAGGCTTTGTTGAATAAAACCGTGACTTTGCCCTGATTTTTCCACCATTTTTTAAATTTCGCCTTAGAGATCCGGAGACGCCACTCTGGGTTATGTTTAGACAAGAAGGTATTCTTCTTGATGCTGGCCCATCTCAGGGATTCACCTAGCCAGCTGATCTCTTCAGGGAGAAGGGAGTTGTTTGGCTTATGAGGTCTATTTTCAAAAGTTTCTAGCAACAAAGCTTTTGCCTTGGTAGCCATTGTGTTGGTGGATTGAAGTCTGTTGTTGAAGACGGCTTCATTCCTAGCCAACCAGATTCCCCAACAGATATATTTTGGTATTGCATTCTAGATTTTAGTCCATGTTGAGTTGTTATTCAAAGAGTGAGGATAACATTCTTTCTAAGTTGCAAAGAGACTAACAACTGAAGATTTTTGAGGGATTTGGGTGTTGAGCCCCATAATTACTTGCAACCAGATCTCTTGAGAAAAGGAGCAGTTTATGAACAGGTGATTGGTAGTTTCCTGATCCTTGCAACAGAGAGGGCAATCGTGTGGACCCATGATCCCTCTTTTCTCTAAGTTGTCCCCAGTGAGGGTCCTTCTGTGCATGAGAATCTGGCAGAAGAAGTTGGTTTTTGGGAGACTAAATGGGTCCCAAACATGTTGCCAAAGCTTTGTAGTATGGATCTAATATTGTTGTTCTTGTAGGATTGCAAAACCCAGCCGAGCTGAGTAAGCTCCAGACTTTCTCCAACCCCACTTGTCCTGCGAATGGAGATGCACAGGAGCGAGACTAGCGAGTTTAGCTAATAATTGATGGAGTTGAGGGAGCATCCAATCAGGGGGGCGATGGAGGGCCCAATTACTCTAGCTCCTTGCTGAATCCCATGTGCATATGTCAACGAGTTTGTGGATACCTTTTTGGATGAGCCAGTTATGCAAATTTGCTATTTCCGGAGAAAGATATAGGGGAGGGAGTCCTATGATCTTGTCATCCCACAATCTAATTCTTTTCCCATTTCCTGGAATTCTGTAGAGCTGTTCTTTGAAGAATTTCCAGCCTTGGCTGCACAACTTCCACAACGTGGTTCCTTTGTGGGAAGCTCCTCCTTCCATATTCTTTATTGAGAGTCTGTGCAGATAATTTTTAATTAGAACTTGACTTACAGGGTTTCTTTGGTTTGAGAATATTTTCCAGAGGATCTTCCCTCCCATCGCCAGATTGGCCAACACAGGATCTCTTACCTGAAGTCCACCTTCAGATATTGGCCAACACAGGATCTCTTACCTGAAGTCCACCTTCAGATATTGGCCTTTTCACTATGTCCTAGCTTACTATATGGAAAATTTTTTGGTTCCCCTTTCCTCCTTTCCATAGAAAATTTTGAATCAACTTTGCTAATTGTTCGGTGATCATTTTTGGAGCCAAAAGGAAAGAAGCCTGGTAGATAAGAAGGGACGAGAGAACTGACTTGACCAGAGTGAGCTTTCCAGCAGAGGTAAGCCACTGTTCTCCCCAAGCAATTATTTTAGCCTTAATATTGCTGATAATTTCCATCCAATGAGGGGCCTTAGTGGAACCCAAGGTTAAAGGCAAGCCAAGATACTTGAATTTTTCCCAAGAGGCATATCCGGTGAAGCCCAGAGCTTGGGAAATCTTGAGTATAGATTGTTGGTCTACTGCCTAGCCGTACACTGCACTTTTTAGCTTTTTGAGCATAGCTCCGGAGACTTTGTTGAAGCTTTGTATTACTCCACTAAAGGCTCTTGCTATTTTAATGGAGGCTCCTCCCATAAGGATAGAGTCATCGACGAACAAGGCATGACTGATTGGGTTTGTTCTGGGTATCACCCTAATGCCAGGAAGAGTCCTATTGAGCTTCTCATCTGTGAGCTTTCGACTTAGAGAGTTTGCCATCATAATATACAGGAAGGGGGACAAAGGGCAACCTTGCCTGATTCCCCTTGAAGCTTTGAAGCAGTTTGCCGGCCTACCATTTACTAGAGGGGCTATCCAAGGTTCTCCAATGCATGCTTTAATCATTTTTACAAATTTAGAGCTGAAACGAAATGCAGAAAGAATTTGGAGGAGGAATGAGTGTCTTACTCTATCGAAGGCATTCACCATGTCCAGTTTGATGAGCATGCCTTGCTCTTTGCGTTGATGGCTGGAATGGATGATTTCCTGCACCAATATCATATTTTCTAGGATATGCCTGCCTTTGAAAAACCCTCCTTGATTGGGAGAGATGAGTTGTCCAACAGAGGCTTTATTCTATTAACAAATAACTTGGTGAGTATTTTGTAGGACGCATTGTAGAGCGAGATTGGTTTGAATACGTCGAATGTCTCCGGGTTGGCTTCTTTGGGAATTAGGGCTAGGAAGGTGGAGTTTGTGCTTCCTCCCACTTTGGCTCTTCGTAGGAATCCTTTGATCATTCAGTACAAATCAGCCTTGATGATGTCCCAACAAAGTCTATAGAAGTGTATTGAGAATCCATCAAGTCCTTGGGCTTTGTCTGGCTCTATCTTCCATATGACATTGCTAATTTCTTCTTTAGTGAATGGCTTCAGGAGAGTTGCATTGTCCTCCTCATTAACAATCCTTGGAACATGCTTGAGGAAGTCGTGGGCTTTCTCATCATCCTCCGCGCCTTCTTCTTTGAACAACTGCTTAAAATGAGAGGTTTCCGCCTCTTTTATCAGAGTTGTGCCATTAACAACAATCCCTTATGGCGAGGTGATATCGGCAATGTGGTTTATGGAGAGGCGAGTTTGAATTTGCTTGTGGAAGAACGCTGTATTTTTGTCTCTAGATGCAAGCCAGAGATTGCGTGACTTGAGCCTCAAATATTCTTCTCTTCTCTAAATGTTCGGAGGGTGCTGATTTGGTGTTCTTGCTCACTATGAATTTCTGCTCTGGTTATGTCTTGAGTCTCCAGGCCCATTTGGAGATCGAGTAGGTGCTTTGTGCTCTGTTTTCGTTGGGTAGTGGGAGAGACTGTGGGCTTTTTTATCCATTGCTTCAGGGCTATTTTGGTGGCTTTTATCTTTTGCTCCCAAACATAGTTGGGTAATCCAAGAACATGGATGGACCATGCCTTATTCACTGTATCCAAAAACCCTTTCCTGTTTTCCCATAGAGGGCAGAACCGAAAGGGGATTGGTCCCAGGTTTTCTTCTTCTTCCAGCAGAAGGAGGAAGGGTTTATGGTCTGAGTTCCACTTTGATAGAATTTTTGTGGAGATGATCATCTTCTAGGATAGGAAGGAACTCTGAAGAAGGAATCTATCTAGCCTGGCTGAGATATGCTCCTCCCCTATTATGTTATTAGTCCATGTGTATAGTCCTTTTTTTTTCAGCTTGAAATCCATTAAGTCCCATTGTTGAATTAGGTTTTCCACTAAGGGAAGGAAGCGATCCCTGTTGCTGGTTCCTCTTTTTTCCTTTGGGTCTAGGATTAGATTGAAGTCTCTGACAATAATTATATTATTGAGGGAGTATGCTTCCAAAACATCAGTCCGAGTTTGCCAACATTGTTCCTTTTTTGCATAGCGGGTAGGTACATAGAGATTAACGAGTGCAATGTTTATCTTAATTGATAGGTGTCAGAGTTTGGTGTAAGTCCAGTGCTGCATCTGAAAGGAGCTCTCAAGCAAGAATTTGTTAGACTCCTAGAGAGTGGCTAACCCGTAGCATGTACCTCTAGCACTTACCTCTTTTCTAACTTTTTTTTTCCCATTTTGCTTCGCTGAGTTCCAGAAGGGATTCACCTTCTATTTTAGTCTCTTGGAGCATGAGGATCTCGAGAAGTTCTGATTTTAATGCTCTTGACTGCTTCAAATTTTGATGGGTTCCCCAGTTCTTTGCAATTCCAAGAGACTAATCGCATTATTTACTGGTAGGGGTTGGTGCAGCACCTCCCTTGAGAGGCCTAGTTCTAGTATTTCTGCTGATAGACATCTCTATAGTGGCCTGGATGCCTTGCATTTTTTGTCTCTCTGCTTCTTCTCTAGCCTCTTTGTTAGATTTCCTCCCCACTCTTTTCAAGGGCCTCTCAGATGTTTCATCTTCTGAGGAACCCCATATCTTAGGGGTCTTCTTTCTTGTCATATCTGCATAGGTTGGCGAGCTAGAGGCACCTTTTGGGGATGCAATTTGGACTGATTCCTCTTGCCTTTTGTTTTCTTCATGTTATTTGCCTGCTGTTCATCCTCTTTATTTGCTGGGTCTTGGAGTTTTTCTCGTGTGTTGAGTATGTCAAAGGGGTTTATTGATATTCCTGCTATTGGAGGGACCGAGCTTCCTTCTGCTTGGGTTTTGGGAGGATCAACCCTCCCAGTGGATACGACATTCCCTTTATTCCTATTGCTATGCTTAGTTGGCCCTGATTTCTGAACTTGAGTACATTGATCTCATTTCTCCTTCTCAGCTCCATCCTTTGATTTCTTTTTGCAATGCTTGGCAAAATTCCCATAGCCATGGGAGTACTGACATTTAAATGGGAGTTTCTCGTAGTCTAGGACTTGTATGTGTGTCCAATCGGCCACCGTGAGTTTAATGGCTTCAGGGAGACCTTCCTCCAGGTCTACTTCTACACAGATTCTCGCATAGGAGTACTGGTCTCTTCTTTCTGCTCAGTCGATGTATTTGCCTAGCTTGTTGCCTATCGTTTCTAAGGATTTAGGGTTCCAGCAGTGCAAAGGTACGTGGGGCAATTGTACCCAGACCGGAATGGACGAGGGCACATCCTGAGTCGGGTCGAAATCTGGAGTCCATTGATTCAGATAGAGACCCCGAGGCCCCATGAAATATGGGCCATTTCTGAATAGGAGGTTCCTGTCTTCTGCTGCTTCAAATACAAATACAAAGAAGCCTTTTTCGACGAAATGGCTTTTTATTCCTTCTTTGACCAGTGAACGCCAGTTCCTTTGCATCCAGGATTCTACCGCTTTAGGCGAGGGCCGTAAGCCTGTGAACTGGCGAATAAGCCCTCGTTTTGCTAGGTTTAATGCCGCTTTGTAGTGTTCTTCAGTGGGCAGAGCAACTGTGGGGATGGATTCCATTTTTTTACAAACTTATGCTGGTTTTCAGTTGCTGGCCATTTATTGCATGCTGCAACCAGATTCTAGAATGCAGCTAGCTCAGGTGGCAAGGGAGTTTCCTTTTCGTGACCCCCTCTTGGGGCCATGACTTTGGAGCTTTTCGCAGACTCGTGGATGGCTGTGTCTCTTTACGTGCTCCCCGGGCTTCCTCCTACCGGCCTTGGAGGCTGCACCAGGGTCCCGCTATCTGGTTCCTCTCGTGCAGGCTGCTCCAAAATGGAATATCCAATATAACAAACGCACAACCAATTTTAGATATATTATTTGCGACGCCATTTATTTCCCTATATATGTGAAGGCAAGAGAAAAAATGAAGTGTGCTTTATCCTCAAGAAATCTTCGAATAGATGAGCAAGAAGGATATTTTGACACTATTGCACCTCTTTTACCTAGTTGATGAGTAACATAAAATCACAAAAAATTTGATGCTGGTCACATACTTTTTTATATTTTAAATGCCATAAGAGATTCATAGGACAAGAGTTTTTGCAAAATTATTCGTCCCCTCCCAATTCCATTTGAACATGAAATGAGTGCGACAAGGAACTATTTAATACAAATCCCCCACCACATGATTGTTCACCTCACTAAGAGACACCATAAAAAAGGCCACATCATAAAAGTGTTTGAAACCTTTGCTAATATACACCATGGGTGTTTTGAATCTTTTGACTGTGGAAAGTGAGCAAGAATTGAAAGTCCCTTAGCTACTATCCGATTAGGTGAGGAAGATAGATCTCAAAAAATAATCTTATTCATAGCCAACCAAATACACCAACAATTAATAAGAGGAAGTACTCTATAAGGTTTAATTGCCATGTTATGTGTCTAGTCCCTCCATGTCCCCTCAATAGTCTGGCCTGTCTAATCACAAACCCTTCATAAAATTGATCTACAAGTATTCCATACCTAAGCAATAAAATAACATTCCATGATCAAATGATCAGTGGCTTCTTCACTCCTTTTGCATAGTGTGCATCACCTTGGTTTGATTTTATGGCGCTTTTGCATGACGTCCTAGGTTGGGACCTTTTTATCCAAAATACACCACATAAACATACATGTCTTTGATGGACATTTTGAATTATAGATCACTTGTTGCCACCATTTCTATTAACATTCCTTTCTACAATGTTTAGGTGAATGTACTCAAGTTTGGGCATGTAGATCCCATAAGGAGAATGCAACCAAACCAATACATCCTCTCTGTATGCAAGCCTTATATGAGATTCTGTCAGTGCCTCCAAATACCTATTCCATTCCTCATGAAAGCCTACATTTAGCTCCAGTTCTTCTGTCGTTTTCCATCCTTGCCTCCAAAGTGTAGATTGAGTTGGGTTGTCTAAATGTGATAGTCTAGAGTTCCCATTGTCACGAAGAAAATAAATTAAAAGTTGTGACCACTGGTGCATGATACCACTTCCTAGCCATGTATCAACTCCAATTCTAACCTTATGTCCATTTCTTACTTTCCAGGCCTTACCAAAATCAATTAAATCGAAAGAATTTAAATGAGGTCGAAACTGGCTCTCTGCCCTTTGGAAGGTGTCGAAACTATAAGGCTTATTCCTTCCTTTGTTAGGCCCTCTTTGAAGGCTCCCTTTGTTAGGCCCTCTTTCTTTGTTAGGCTTCCTTTGAAGACAACTCTCCAAATAACAAAAATATTAGTCCAATATTTTTTTGTCTGTCTAATCCATTCCTCAATAGAATTTGGTGCAATATATTTTTGGTAGACAACAATAGACTAGAGAGTATGTTGATAACATCCTCCATCCACATTTTTCTGCCAAAGCTTTTGAAAATTAAAAAATGTTCTTTAGACCCCATCCTCCCAACAATTTTGGAGCCACAATACGATTCCATTTGACACAAGGAAAAACAAAGTTCTCCTAATTGCCAGCCTAGAGGAATTGAACCAAATCTATTTTTTTTTTTTCCCAGTAGTGCCCTTTGGAATCTAGGCCAATGACATGCAGTAACTTAGGATTGCTTCTAATTCAATTTTTACAAGAACTAGCCTACCCAACCTCGAAGGCTACATGAAACTACATTTTAATCAAGTTTCTCGTTTGGCAATTACCTAGAGCCAACCCTCCTTTTTGTAGGAATTTAGTTTTAGATGGAAACTTAGGTATTTTAGCCCTTTGTCCAAATCTTGTCTCAAAAGGAAAGACATCCCTTAGGTGTTGTACGTCTAAGTCTTATAGGTTTTGAAATGTGATTGAATATTTTTTGTCATTTAACGGGGGTGAATAAGTCTTAACAATATTTAGCCTCAAACTTGTAAATACATCCATAGATATAAAACAAAACACATAAAACACAACATAGACATTTTTACGTGGAAGCCCAAAGTGAGAGAAAACCATGTGATCATGCCCCCATCTTCGTGCTTAATCTTTCTTTCCCCCTTTGACATCAATGGAAAAGGGTAACTCCCCTAACACTGTCTCTCCCTTTGTCCTTTTTTGCTAAAGATTGTACAAATCAATTTGGAACAAAAAATACTCCTAATTTCTGTCTAAGATACTCAAATGTCTCTCTAGGAAGTGGTTTGGTGAAGATGTTTGCAATATATTCCTCTGTCCCAACATACTCTAGTTTGATATTATTTTATGAGACTTTCTCCCTTAGAAAGTGAAACTTGATAGGAATATGCTTGGTCTTGGAACACATCACTAGATTCTTGGGGATGTTTATTCCATTGGTGTTGTCACAAAATATCAGAATAGGCTCCTAAAATTTTACTTGTATGTCTTGAAATGTTTGCGTCATCCAGAGGACTTGAGTACAACACACTATTTCTGCAATGTATCCTACTTTTGCTATAGACAAGGATATTGAAGATTTCTTCTTGCTCAACTAGGATAATAAATAGTCTCCGAAGTAGCGGTCGATGCACTTGTACTTCTTCTATCATCTATACTTCTTGCCCAGTCTGCGTTAGTGTAAACTACCAATGTCAATTCCTTTACTTTTGGAAACCACAACCCAAAGTCTCTTGTTCTTTTGAGATATATGAAGAAACTTTGCACTACAAGAACATGAGTTTTGTTCGGTGCTACTTGAAATCTTGGAACCTGTCCAACTGCTTGCATTACATATGGTCTTGAAGTTATCACATAGAGTAGGCTACTAATCATTGACCTATAATATTTGATCCACTTCCTTGGATTCATTTTCTTTTCTCAACTTGCATCCAGTGACCATAGGAGTGTTCATAGGTTTGTATTCTTCCATTTGAACTTCTTTAACGTTTATTTGATCTACTTGGTTTGAGAGATGAAAATCCATCCATCTTGTTGAGATATTTGGAGTCCTAAAAAGAAGTTCAACTCCCAAGCAAAGACATTTCAAATTCATTCAAAATATCTTTTGCAAAGTTCTGACTTAATCTATCATCATTACTTGTAAAGATATGTCATCAACGTATACTTCAATGCTGATCATATTGTATTATTCTTCTTTATGTAGAGATTATTGTCTACATTTACCTTTCTAAATCCTTCTTGTGCAAATACCTGTCCAATATTGAGTATCAAGCTCTAGGGGCTTGCTTGAGTCCATACAAGGATTTCTTCAATCTATACACATAGTCTTCATCTTTTCATAATAGGAAATCTTCTGGTTGTTCTATGTACACTTTCTTCTAGCTCCCCATTAAGAAAGACTGATTTTAAATTAATCTAATACACTTTGATTCTTTTTGAGCATGCATAAGCAAATAGCATTTTGATTACTTCCTTTCAGGCTACTGGAGCAAAAGTTTCTTGAAAGTCTATCCCTTCAACTTGGGCATATCATTTGCACACTAGCCACTTTGTTTTTGTCATATTTACATCTTAATTTAGTTGATTTGTAAAGGCCCATTTTGTACCAATCATATCTTTGTTCTTGGGTCTTGAAACAAGTTCCCACATCTCAATATTCTCAATTTGATTTAATTCTTCATCTATGGCCTTGATCCATTGTTCATCATTTCTAGCTTCCTCAAAGTTACTTGGTTCAATTGTGGGCAATAGTGATAGGTTCCCTTGCTTTGATGTTTGTTCTTGTTTTCTTATTATGGTTTCTACTCCTGCACTTTTCTCCCCAATGATTTGTTTTGGTGGATGATTCTTCAAATACCAATGTTTAGGTGTCCTAGAAGGTGTCTGAAAATATTGTTCATTCTCCACTTCTTGTTTTTCCTCTTCCTCTTTTTCTTCCTCTTGCTTTGGTTCTTCCTCTTCTTATTCTTCAAATATGTGTGGATTTTTGTTTTCCTTAATGGTCTTCAACAAGTTTGTTTCATGAATTTTTACATTGATGCTTTCTACTATCTTATTGAGTCTAACATTGTAGCACTTGTATGCTTTGCCTTCACACGAGTACCCAACAAGTATGCCTTCATTTGTCCAGGAGTCAAATTTTCCTATCTTCTGTTCATCCCTCTTTATGTAACATTTGCTTCCAAATATTCTGAAATGCTTGACATTAGTTGGTCTTCTCTTCCACAATTCATAAGGAGTTTTCTCATTGTTGCTTCTTAGCAATCCTTTTCTCAAAATGTGAACATTTGTGTGTACTACTTGTACCAAAAGATATTACTTAGCTTGGATTCCTGTAACAAAGTTCTAGCCATCTCTTCCATAGTTTTGTTCTTTCTTTCAACCACTTGATTTTGCTGAGGAGTTATAATTGTTGAAAAGTTTCTTCTTATTCCATGTCCTTCACAATAATCATTGAATTCATTTGAACTAGATTCTCCTCCATTATCTGATCTCAAGCATTTGATTTTCAAATCAGTTTAATTTTCAACAAGTTCCTTGAATATTATGCAAATTTCAAAAGCTTTTGACTTATTTTTAAGAAAACAAACCCAGGACATTCTTGCGTAGTCATCAACAAACAACATGAAGCACTGTTTTCCATCTAGTCCTTTTGTTTGTGTTGGCCAATATAAATCGATATATACAACTTCTAGTGGTTTTTTCATGGAATGTTCCTTAGTTTTGAACTCAACCCTTGTTTGTTTTCCATGTTGAGAATACTTGCACATAGTATTTGAAGGTTTTGTAATTCCAGACATATCCCTTACAACTCCTTCTTGTTGATCTTGATAATATTGTCAAAGTGTATATGCCCCAATCTCCTATGCCAAAGCCAACTTTCATATACCTTTTTCAAGAAACATCTTTCCTTTCCAATTTCATTTAGGATGTGTATGTTGATTGGATTTTTTATTGTTGTTGCAACCAATTTCCTTGATCCCTTTTTCCTTATTTCACATTCTCTTGAATCGAATAGAAGTGTGTGTCCATGATCACACATTTGGCTAACAGTTAGCATATTATGTTTCATATCTTCAACAAGTAAAACATTTTCTACTATTGCATCTTTGCTTCCAAGGCTAACTATGCCTTTCCCTATAATTTTGGCAAAGTTATCATTCCCAAAAGTGACATATTCTTATTTTTCTTTCTTCAATGTTACAAATCTATTTTTGTCTCCAGTCATATGCTTTGAGCATCCACTATCAATATACCATTGACTTCTTTTTCTTTGAGCTTGTAAATAAAGCCTGCATTCCTCAACTCTCAAATCTTTTTGCTTCTTTTTCCAAGTTCTTGGTTATTCCCTCATATGATGGACAAGAACCTACCTTGTTTCCCTTGAAGGAACTATCAAATTGTTTCTATAATTTCTGGCTATGTATCCAAAATTGTTTCATTTGTAACAACCACGTTTATAACTAAGAGTGCCAAAACTATTATAATTTTTGTTGAAAGCCTCACAAGGTTTTTTACCATAACTGCCTTCATAGTAGTTCTTGGGATTTTCATAGCTATTTCTTCTACTTCTATCCCTTGCATAGGCTTTACAGTTTATAGCCTTATGCCCAAAATTAGTACAAGAATAACACATTCCAAGAAAAATATCCTGGTACATGAGTGTAGGTGATCTTCTTGATGATGTTGTCCTTTTGAAGCCATGATCTTATTCTTGAATATTCTTCACTTTTGGTTGTTGTACATTCTCCTTTAGCAGCTTGTATTCTTCCTTCTTGATAGGATCCTTGAGAACACCAACATAGATTCCTTGCTTTGCTATCGATACTATTTTGTTTATATCCTAGTCTAGACCAGTCACCGAATGGTTTTCGGTTGTTTATCATTTCATCTAGTATTTTGGTACTATTATCAAATATCTGATGGATATCTTTCTTCCGTAGTTCCTTCCTCAAGGAGATTATCTCAACTTCTAGATTCCCAATTATTCTCTCCTTCTCTAACTGTCCCTTGAGTGTTTCTTCAATCACTCTGACTTCTACTAATTGTACTTTCAGATTTATGATAGTCTACTTGGTCTCTTTAGAGTTCCCGTTGGGACTTTGTACACATTCTTTTAGTTTCCTTACCTCTTACTTGGGTATGAGATTTATTGGGAATAAGGAATCGCTATGGGGACGGGGGCGATCAATGATTTACAATTTATTTTCTTTTACATTAAACACTTAAACATTTGGTTGTGAAACATTCAATCAACTCATGAGAGAGCAACACTCATATAACACATTGAACACAATGATTTAATGTGGAAACCCTTTTGGTAGAAAACCACCAAAGCTTGTTTTTATATTAGGATGCAAACCTAAAGCACTTACTTAGATTACATCGCTTGTTTGTGAGAACCTACTCATAGGAGGCTCCACCACCCTTCAAATCATCAAGCTCCAACTTGCCTATAGACACCAACCTCTAATAATTGTAGGCCCACACTTGCTACAACCAAGAGTTCTAATTTTCATACAATTTTCAAACTGAGAACTATGGCCTACCTCTGCAACATGAAAATAACCTATAAACTTGATTTGTTATCTCTCTACAACTCCCTCTGCTTTCCTTAGCACACACACTCATTTTCCTTTACCTCTACTGCTCATGTTCAACTGCATTTTCTGCACTTGAATACTCTCTTTGTTGTGTTGCACCCTTCACCAACAACTGCGTTTTTTCTCTCATTATCCTCAACATTGGCACACAACCATTCTAGTTTTTCTATACAACGCTCACTACTGTTTCACATAATTTCCTCTCGCACACATAGCTTGGTCACACACTACAACCAATTCTTTTTCAATTCAACTATATCTCGTAGTATGAGAACATGAAATAAATGTCTTAGGACTACAAAGGAAAACATCTGCAACATGATAACAATGATCTTAATTCCTTCAATATAGCTCCCCTTGCATATTACTTGACAACATTACATACTTAGGATTTTTGATAGAGTCTCCATTCTTAATCTAAATAGTCTAAGAAAAAATTTCTCATCTAACTCTTTATGGCACAAGGATTACTTCAATATGGTCAAATTTGTTTGAGACTGGTAATCCATTATCATATGTACAATCTCGATGATGAGGCCCGTCATTGAAACAATTGAATCCACCAGCTACATTAATTGTAATCTACTACATTCAACCAATGATGCACCATCAAACTTAATTCCTTTTATGTATGTGACCAAGTGTCGTGATCTTGAACAAACATAAGAGGTGCTTAATTCCATGCCCATAACATGCTTCAATGCCTTTAACTCTTTGACACCTTTTCTTCATGTCACTAGAGCCCATGATCATGCCTTTACTCATAAAGTGCTATATTGTGGGTTAGGAGGTTTGGGCATATTTTTTCCTTTCTAGTGATACTGAGCATGAGTGACCAAAAGGTCCAAGTAAATAAACAGTCCCCAAAACATTGGATATCCAGACAACGTCATCGAGATCACATGACCACCTTTAGGTGGTGCCACATATCATCCTTTCCATCCAATTACCGCACGCCATCTGTCTTCTTGCACAAGGTCTCACGCTGGTTGGGAGGTTAGAGGTTGGCCCACTTTCCTATTGTGTGCCAGCTCTTGTCCCTGACTAGCCTAAAGGCTCAAGTAGCCTTAAATGATAATACAATAAAAATTCACCAAATCGAACCCTTGGCGTGACCATCAAAAACTTTTCCACATCATCATGCTTATGTTACACCTACATCATCTTGTCATCAATGCCTACATGGTTCCATGTGTCACCCAGAAACAAGCCGCTTAGGCACCTGAAAAGACTGAAACTATATGCCACCTGTCCCATGCCTAGGGTTCACATCACTTTGTGCCGATGTCATCTCGCTACCTTGTCACTTGTGCAGAGGAGGGGTTTCTTTAAAAGTGTTTAAGGCTGAAGTTCATCAAAAACCACTGAGTCGTTTTTAGAGACCCCCGCTTCCTTCGGTTTTGAAATCCAGGAAGGGGTTCCCTCAACTCATCTGAATCGTTGATTTAGGAGAGTGGTTTGGGAACATATGATAACGATGGACCCCACTCCATTTAAAATGCACTAGGGCTTGGGTCCCCTCAAACTGTCAGATGGTAGCTTGGAATACATGGGATTCGATCCACCCGTTGATGTATACCACATTTAGTAGCCATGACATCATATTGGTGGGCCTTGAATCCTAACGAAAAACACGGGCCTGAATGTTGACTATGTGCCCACCTATGCGCCAATGGGTTCCTTTGTTTGGTTGTATGCAGAACGATATAAGCTTGGAACCCTAAACTGTTGACCTTTTAGCTTGTGATATTTGACTGGCCACAAATCCTGATCTTGGAGTTCTTTCTCAAAGTGACATACACTATTGGAAAGCTCTTTCCAAGCACTATCAAACTATGCCATTTCTAGGAGCATATGAATTGATCTCCTAAGGAAAAAAATGCCTTCAAAGCTATTCTCCATAGAAACACCACCTTTGACATCATTGACAACATTTTCCCCAACAATCTCCCCCTTGGGCATTAGTTGCAACATTTACAAACATTGTTGTGACATTGATAGCCATAAAAAATCACAACACTCTCCCTAACGCCTTTAAGAATTTTCTCTTCTTGAAAACACTCCCCTTGACACGAGCCAATCCCCTAAGAAAAATGTTCCTCCATAGGTACTTTTCCTGTTATCAATGCTACCAACCCAATCTACACCAATATAAGCTTATTGAAACAGAAGTGTCCTCAGACACATCATTTTATTAATCAGAAAAAAATAATTACATAATTGATTTGCAAGAGCTTACACCCGAACTTAAACAAACACTCTTGCAATGAGCTATTTATAAGCTCCATGTCCTAACTACCTCTAATTATGGATCACTTATTAAATAACAA
>APFE030219597.1:37475-53527 GCA_000404065.3 Pinus taeda
GGGAGCCCCCCCCTTCGTTGCGTCGATTGCGTAGCAGGGGGGTCACAGGGGGTTTGAGGGGTACTTGTAACCCCACTTTATGGGGTCTAACAATGCACCGAAATTTTTTGGTTTTGAACCCTCTGTTAGGTTAGGTAGACCCACCTATGGTTTTGTGCATGATTTTCGCACATGTTTTTGGACGCGATGGTTTTCGGTCCACGGTTTTGGACGTGATGGTTTTTGGTCCATGGTATTGGATGCTTTGGCATGTATAAATATGTATTATAACGTTGAAATGAATAAAATGAAAAATCAAGTTGATAGTCCCGGTTTTGGGATCCAGGGGGAATCTTTGTGTATATGTGTTTTATGTGTTATGATCTCGCATTGTTTATTTTGTGTTTTAGAATTTGTATGCAGGTAATTTCTGTACGGGGTTAAAGCCTATAGTAGAGGCTTTTGGTCAGCCAAGCTTCTGATAGGAGTATCTTAGAGAAAGCTTGGAGAGTATTGTAATGAGCCTTGGCTTCTCCAAAGTGCAGAGCTAGTACATCTCTTTGGAGGAGTAGGAAATAGTGACTGTTACGCTCTGCTGTCGGGACTAGTGGTTGGTCATGGTTGTATTGTATGATCAGAACTTTCACTTCTTAATATAATAGAGACAACACATTTCATGCATATGTTGTTGTTGTATTTCAGCTAACTTGTTTACTCTCTCTCTCTCTCTCTCTCTCTCTCTCTATATATATAATCTATATCTTATATTATGTTCTTGCTTATGCATGCATGTAACGGAATTTTCTGTATAAGTATGTATGAATCTTACTAAAATGCGTTGTTGGTTTAACAATCACTTTGGATTGCTAGCTTCTTTTCTTTCCAGTTTGTGATGCATCTTTGCTTGTGTGTTCCCTTCTTAGCCACATGCTTCCACAGGTTTCCAAGGGGCACACTCACCTCACCCTCCGTGTGTTAGAACCATTCATGCTCCTTCCTTAACTTGCTGCTTATCTCACACCCATGCTACCAACATGGACATCGTACTTGCTTTTGCGTGCAACTGTGGTCAAGGCGATACCGTACGACCGACTGTTGGGACTCCTACACTAAACAGTCTGAGGTTTAGTTGGGACTTCTTATCGGGGATGTCCCTAGACATGTTGGTGGGTCCAGCACCGTCAACACATTGAAATTCCACAAACCAAGATGTTGTAAACCATGAATGTGATAATGGATATACATGGAATGCATAATTTGTAAGAATGAATGGTGCCTTTCACCCATCTTTTTCATGCCAAATGTTTATAACTTAAATCTACAATGATTTTATTTCAAAATAGCTTACAGATTCTCTACCAGAAGACTTAGAAGCAATGCTTAAATCCTTGCCTTCAATCTTTGTTAACCCACATATTATTTCCCTCAAACAAGCACCGACCCCTTATATTGACCACAAGATTCAACACTAATTATCTTGCTCACAAAGGTATGAATTCAATACCTTGTTTTGATTGCAACTATTTCAATCTATGGCAAGAGTTTCACATGAAAGGGATTACAATAGAGTTACACTGTCACTGTAAGGGTTAATACGGTGAATCACCTTTGTTTAATGCCATAGATTATACCCATCGTAGAAGCTCTCCCACCGTTCTTGCGATCTTGGTGATCACAATTAAAGGAGTAACCCACTGGAAAAAGGAATATCACAACTCTATAGGTATCATAATTCGCACAGGTCACACACCATGATGGAAGCGTGCTCCGTTCCTCTTATTGTATCCCTAATCACATTACTAACCCATTTGAAACTGTGCTTTGGCTTTGAAATGCGATTAGGATTAGGTTGCAAATCACGTCCTTAGTCCTAGACATCACCATTCAATTTTGTGACTTAGGATGAAGTTAAAAGGTTATGACCTGCCCTGTAAGTTACTCCCGCGACCAAACCATTGTGCCCATTCTTCCAAGTTGCAAGTTTCAGTCCTAAACCTTCACATTCCTACCAACTATTATGACTTGTGGTAATATTCCTATGTGCGACCTCCCTTATAAACTGGGCTCACGACTTAGTCTAGGTCTCAAATCTCCTCCCCCATCCTTAACGCTTATAACTAAAGGTGTTTCCTGCCTCAGGATAAAAAATGCAAGAGCATATCGTTAACAATGTACAATAGCATTATGAATTAAAATGCGACTTGTGCTACTCATAGAAGCTGTGATTTACACTATGTAATTTTTGCAAACTGGATTTTGACCGTCCAGTAATCTGTTCACATGTGTCCTCTAAGCAATTCATTAAGAAGGAAATGAAACATCTAAAAGCCATAGTGTATGATTGCGACTGCAAGCAATTTGTAAACCTTTTAGCTCACCAAAGGTCGTTGGCAAGGATGAAGCCACAAAGTTAATGAGTTAACACCTCTATTGAAAGAGTCCCATGACCGTGATTCAACTAAAAATTTTGTTTCTTTTATGGTTTCGAAAAATACTAGATCCCATCACAGGAGTCTTGGGAAAAGCATTTTTTTATGGTCGTCCATTTAAATGGTCTATCCCTCTAAAGAAGTGAGTTGTATATATTGCAACATTCATTCTTAGCAAACCAAGTAGCCCAACCTTCCTCTTGGTAGGTTTAAATGCAGGAATAGGAATACATATAACTACTGATGTCTACATGTCTCATCTTTGAAGGATGGTTTTAGAGTAAATTATTTTTGTTAAATATTTGAAGGATATCCTTGCATGGTTTCTTGATAAAGGAGAGGCAGGCATGTTATCGTATTGTAAAAAATTGGATGCTATCAAGCCTATTACTCATTATCACATCTCATAAAAAAAGAAATACAGTGACTAATACACATGACCTCTACTAGTTTTGCTTGTTTAGATATCCATATTGTCATAAGTGTAAGGGACAATTACTATTTTCTACTAGCCAAGGGTCCATTAATTAAAGAAAATGTGTTGATAGTTCTCATTGAACATTCACCTTCTACTCTTTCCCTTCCTTCAGATGTAGATAGTGAATCAAAGAGGCTTTAACATGCTCCAGGAAACTTGAAAATGCAATGGTTGTATTAGAGAGATACTTGGATCTAAGGACAACTAATCATGCTCATTTACAAGAATGGGTTATTTCTTTGTGGAGCTCCCAGAGGGAACTATATTGTCACATTCCCTTGAACTGAAGATGCCTATGCAATTTGGATGTGTGGAATTAACCATACTATTACACAAAACATACCAAAGTTATTTGAGATACTACAAATACAATAGAAAAGTGAGCATATTTTAGTGAAAATACATGCCTCTTGGTACTGCAGGTTAATGAAGTTGTATTCAAAATTTTCTCTATGGATGATGCCTCCATTAACTAAGGTCTATGGATGGTTACAAATCCTAGGATATTTTGCATAAAACACCAGTTGATGGAGTACCTCTTGAATTATGCCTCAGATCTAGCATGGGTCATACATACCTTGATAATGTTACACTTCAGAAAGGGACTGTACAGGGTTCATGATCAATATATTTCATTCACTAAATTGGTTATGTTTTTAAAATTATCTTTGTTTCCAAATATGTATGACCAATGCAATTTGTTTGCAAATAGAATAAAGGGAGCGAAAATGTTGACCGATGTGGAGGAATCCCGGATTTCTCACATTGGGATATGCAACTAGGGTTTCAACAAATAAGTGAACTGGCTCTCTATAACTGCTTAAGTCACAATGTCAAAATTTAACATGGAAAATGAACATTTTCACCATGTTCCTCATCCTGTGCAAGTCTCCATATCATTTTAACAATATTGGAAACAAGCATTCTAGGGTTTTCAAGAACCCTTTGCATTCTCCTCATAACTTCTCTTTCACCATAATGTAAATAATTCTCATCATAAGGCCAATAACTGTGTTTAGATGTAATAGTCACTTGGCATGAGAGATTTGTGAGGAAGTTCAAGAGTCATGAGGGTCTGTTATAGATCCATTTGGGCACATCACTCCCATCATTCAGATCAGTAGTTTTAGGGCTCATCAAACCCTAATTCATTTGCTACATGCCCTAGACAAGTCATCACTTTGAGTGCCTCCTTCCCTGAGAGTTTCTTGGCCTGAATCCCTCCAGAAATGCTTCCTTGAGCGACCAACGCAACCTTGGTCAAGGGTGAGTGCGCTTCAGTGCAGGTAGGCCCATGTCAGGGTGAATTTCAGAGTACCTAGGCCCACTTTGGCCTGCGCTAGGCGAGATTGAGAGAAATCCTCATAGGTTTCTGGAAATATTCTTATCTTTTGGAGCCTTCTGGAAGATTCCCACACTTATCATCTCCTATGAGCTCGAAATTGGATAGGGAATGAGTTAAGTAACCTCCTATCCTCTCATCCCTTCCTCCATGTAAACTAACTCTAAGTTTGGAAGGCCATTCAATACCCTCATTTATGACCAAACCTCCTCCATTTTCCTATAAATTGAACACTCATCTAAGTGATAAGGGGTTGGACTTTGAGATTTTGTAAGGAGATACTGTTGGTATGAGGTTTGAGATTGTAAGCAAGTATTATTATGCTGCCAAAGTGTTGTGCTTTTTATGTGATGTTAGTTGGAACCCAAGCTGGAAGAGTGACAATGGATCAGACTTAATGGTTGTAATTCTTCCTTCTACTTAATAAAGTTGTTTACACCTTTTCCCATATTCTTGTCTTTATGTATGATGATTATATCTGTAAATTCTTTTGATTCCATTTTCTTATAATAGATAGATCTTTCGTTGTGATTGGTTTTTGTCCTCTATCTATGATTACAGGTACTTGTCGAGTGGATTAAGTTCGAGAAGTAGCGACGGGAGCCAAACGAAGGAGACAAAGGGAAAGTGAAAGATAACAAGTAGGTCCCTTTTCTTATTTATCTTCTAAAGAAAAAGGGTGAACACTTTAAATCTGTTGTTCTAGGTGTAGCTACCCACCTAGGGAAATTGTATTTATCCGTAGATGAAAAATTTCACATAACAAATTGGTGACTCCGCTGGGGAACGATCATGGTTCCGGGTTATTTACCTTCATCCTAGTACACCCTAATAGACTTTACTTGCTTCCATTGATCTTGTTTCAGACTTTTTGAAGTGTTTTTTGGTAAAAATTGTGCTTGAAAGCCCTTAGGATGGCCTCTCTGGAACCAACGTAGGTTTGGTCAAGAGATAGAGCACTGCAGAGCAACCTTGGCTTGAGGACAGTGCTATGAAGTGCACTGTATCCCATTCAGGGCTTCGCTGATCCTCCTTAGGTCAAAAATCCCTCCTTTGACTTGATTTTTCCTAGATTTCCTTCTGTTTGTGCTTGCTGAATGATAAATGATTGTTGTACTTTTGAAATCAATTTGTGTTTCCTTTGCTAGCCCTACTTTGGCCTTGATTTTTTAGTGTTTCTTAAATGATTTCTTTATCACTATCAATTCATTGTCAAAGTTAGTTTATAGTCGATTACTTTGTTCAAAAGAAAGTGTCGTAAAAGTCTTCATTTCTTTTGAAAAGGAACTGTCGTAAAGTATTTGTTCTTGCAAAAAGATTGATTGATTGTATGTGCATTAGTTTCCTTTTTTTCTTCTCAACGTTAAGGGAATTGAAAATAAAAACTTGCATTGTGCATTGAAAAAGTTTGTGTGTGTTCATATGAATAGTTGAGGGAAATTGCATTAGATGTGTTCTTTGTTCTTTGATTAAAAGAATCTGATTGCTATATCCCTACTGGCTAAGGTTTTCATTGTTCAAATTGAATAAGAAGGATGCTTATAATGTTAGTTGCATTCTAGGAATTTCAAAGACATCATGTGGTGAACCTTGAAAGGCAAATCCTTAATCAAGATCAACTTAAAATTAACCTTAATTAACCTAATGGAGCATTGTCACCTAACACAAAACGTTTAGAGGTTCTAGGCTAGAGACGTGTTCCGACGTCGTAAAACATAGCAGCTGCCACTAACTTGTTTGTGATACATTCCAAGTGTGATACCTCATTCCACATATGTGAGTATATCATAGCTTGTCCACACACCTTCAAGTATATAGGGCGGTATTACAGTACGTAAAGTATAAAGGAATGCTCTCACTGTGCGGTTTCACATTAGACAACACTAATACAGATTGGGCCTCCAGGTACTTTTGGGTATATATGGGAGGAAAAAACTAGGTTTCTATCCATCCTTAGGTAACCGAGTCAACCGCCTTGTACACTGTGATACACAGAACACAACATTCAGAGAGATTGCCTGCACGTATGTTAAGCCCTTGGTTTACTGAGGCAATATATTGCAGTTAACAGTTGCTTGGTAATCCTTTTGCCTAGATTATCCCTCTTTTGTTTTTTTTAAGTTATTTTTATTAAAATAAAATTAATTGATCGCATATAACATCCTCCACTCTCACTCCTTAGTTGATCTTAGGTTGAGACATATGGAAACAACTCTAGAGTCCACCGATCAAGGAATTCCTTTTGATGGGAATCCTAGTCCTTTTCCTCCTTTCAGAAATATTGGTGCTCCTTATATGGCTACATTGTTCCTTCCGTGATTTACCATTGGATTGCCAGTATGGTTGTTTTCAACCTCCTTGGTTCAAAATGTCATGATTTCTTCGCATTGAGTACTCCTCCAACTAGACAAAATCAACCTCTAGTTGATCCTAAAGCTAACCCTTTGCCTTCTTCATCAGTTGTTTCTTCCTCTTCACCTGGTGAAAGTGTTGGCACTAGTAACCAGGTGGATAAGAAGAAGAAGAAAGGGAAGAAGAAGAAAAAGAAGACGAAGAAAATTCAGCAAGGGGGCAACCAAGCAACCATTGCTTCGAATGCAACTTCTGATGAAAATTGTCCGATAAGCCTCACAAACTTCGATATCCTTGCAAACTTTGTATGGGAGGCCATATTATTTGAAAATGTTCTGGTATTCATCAGATCTTAGAATAATGGTCTACTCATTCACATCATCCTGTGTCATCAACTTCTGGAGATCATGCTCGTGACACACCATCAACTAGTGGTAGTAAAGTTCATAGAAAGAAGGGTAAAGTTAAGTCTCCCTATAGTTTATGTGAATGGAATCAACCCATTCACCTTTGTCCCTATCTGGATGAAGCCTAAAAAGTGTTGGATAACCTTCTTGCTTCTCCACAACGACTTCCATCTGGTTACAGGAGACTCTCCCTTAATCCTTCACTAGTTGACGAATTGACTGACCCAAATCAACCATCGATCAAACCCACTCTCTCTGAATGTGAATCCCATGAGTCGATACCCGAACAATCACAGGTCGAGGAAACAATTGACTCGATTTCACCTTCAGTTAATTGTACCTTTCCCATAGAGAGTGAGTATGATACCACTCAGGTTCTTTTCGTTTCTTCAGATTCCAATGAGCTTGGAGGCAACCCTCTTGTTCCATCAAGACAAGAGGAAAATCCTCCCGTTCTCGTACCTCAAGGGGGTAATTATTCCGTTCTTATGGTACCCCCTCCAAGTAGTCTGGTCACTTCCTTTGATTGGAATCGACTAGCAAGATGTCGTCTTCCTTCTTATGTGCCTTTCCAGATCATAGTACAAGTTTGTAATATGGTTGTACCTGGCACTATTATAGATGAAGGAACATATGTGAGTATCCTTTCCTCCACTGCTTGGCAAGCGCTTGGTTCACTGTCACTTGTGCCTGTTACCCAAAATCTGTTGGCTTTTAATAGAGGAACCAGTCAACCATTAGGGATCCTTCCTTAGTTGCTTATTACTTTGGGAGGGAAAATTGCTTATCTCAATGTGATGGTAGTCCCAGGCCATTTAGATTATAATTTACTTCTTGGGCATGACTATGTTTATGACATGGGAGATATTGTTTTGACACTCTTTCGAGTGATGTGTTTCCTGTGTGAAGGCAGAATTGTCACGATTGACCAGATTTCATTTCCTGGTCCAAATATGGCTTCCAGTCAATCATATTCCCTAAATGGTCCTTTTTTCCCAATGGTATCTTCCTTGCCACGGGTCAATTATGTGGTAACCCATTCCATGCCTACATCAATTGACAATCAATTCTGTGATGTGCACATTATGTACTGGGGTCATTGAAACCAGATCTCTCTAATGATCCCTCCCAGAGCATTGTTCTCCCATTTGATGAGAACCTCTTGGAAGTCATGACCTCTTATGGGTCGTGAACAAAGGAATCAAAGCATAGTTCCTTGTCTTGTGTCAAGCTCATTAAAAAATGAAATAAGGAAAATGAGGATAGTTCCTATTCTTGTGTCAACCTCGTTAAAAAATGAAACAAAGAATATGAGGATAGTTCATGATCTTGTGTCAACCTTGTTAAAAAATGAAACAAAGGGTATGAACATAGTTCCTTGTCTTGTGTCAAGCTCATTAAAAAATAAACAAGGTATATGAGAATAGTTCTTTTACTGTGTCAACCTCATTAAAAAATGAAACAGGTCCAAGAGCATAGTTCCTTGTCTTGTGTCAAGCTCGTTAAAAAATGAAACAAGGAATCTGAGAAAAGTTCCTTGTCTTGTGTCAAGCTCATTAAAAAATGAAACAAGGTCCCCTGGAGCAAAGTTCCAATTTGAGTCTTTGATTAGATCTCGTAAAATCCTAGTCGAGTCTTTCACTTGATCTCGTATATGAACCTTCATTCCATCCACCTCATAGCCACAAGTAGTATACTTAGGTGAATGCAATAAAGCTTAGGGGGAATGCACCTAGAATCGAGTCATCATGCTGGGGCATGTAAACTGATCTCAAGCATAGTTTTTTCAAGGTTCAAGCTTGTGTAAAAATGAAACTAAATCCAAGCATAGTTTTTCGTTTCAAGCTTGTGTAAAAATGAAACTGAATCTAAGAATACTTTGTCGTTTCAAGCTTGTGTAAACATGAAACTGAATCCAAGCATAGTTCCCTATGGTTCAATCTTGTGTAAAATGAACCCATCTCCATTTTAAACCTCATGATTTCCACTCTATTAGCCTCTTCCATCATATGAGCCTTGGTTTTTCTCCTTCCATTGTCACTATCTACTTGGCCAATCATATGCTTTCACTTGGTTGTTTTACCCTTTTTGAGGAACACTTGCAATGAGTGGTCTTATTAGCCAGCCTCTTCACATAAATCAACATGTTTTGAGAAATTCCAACATCACCAGAACCAATTGCTATCCTAGACACCACTCGTTCCTCAAAGTGGAGTCCTATTTAAGCTCTTTTTAGACTCTTGAAATATGAAAATATTGCCAAGCGCTTGTCCTTTTCAGCTCGTTCACGGATTGGAAACGACATCTACTCAGTATAAGTTTGACCCTTTTCCGGACTGAGATAGATTATTTACGAAAAAGGAATACGTTGATCGAACATGGTCAATAGGCTCTCTCTCTTATTATTTTATGTTTTTTTAGACTTCAGAGACAAAACTACGAAAAATAACTTGTGGAGTTTTCTTTCTGTCCTTTTTCAAACTCTCTGAACATGAAAAGGACTGAGTTATCATTGTCGTTAAACTCATTAAAACATCAAATAGCGACAAAATTGTCCATCATGACAAGACCGAGTTTCACTTTTGCTAGACTCGTTAAAACATCACATAGCGATCGATTCACCTGAAGGGTGGAATTATACAACAAGCATATGTTATCCTCCTCAAGATTGATAAAAATAACAAGGTATTGGTCAACAATGACTGGGGAAATTGGGAAAAGGGGTAAACCACTTTATGGTAGTAGGTCTCTCTTGAACATGACACTTTCACTTAATCACTGTGACTATTTGGGTTGGGTAATTTGCTTGATTTTCATCATACCTTGGTCTATCATACCATCCATTACTTTGGTTTTGGGTCAATGCTGCCAATCCATTCAGTGTTGCCGACATGTTCAAGAGAAGTCACTCAGTTAAAATTCATCCTTTGCAATACTCATAAGCCTTCATTTTCATGACCGCCATTTCTAAACCTTATGTCATCAGTTAAATTCCATCTCCAAAAATCATTACACTTATTTCGTGTCATTGATGTGGGATACATCAAGGCCCTCCTGCGACGAGTCACTTCTTGTCGACATCAACTCATTATCCAAGAAGTTGACTTAGAAACACTTGTTCAATACGGTGAGGCTTTCATACATCAATGGAAAGTTTCTCACTTCTGGTCACAGGTTAACATCATTGGCTTTTGACCGAAAGACTTTGTATGGTGTTCGACACCAAAACATCTATTCACACCATGCAGAATGTACTGCAGTACCTTGAGGATCATTATCATTATCAGTGATTTCTCTCGCGTCTATTAACAACATACATCATTGGCTAATAATCAGATGGTGCCTTCCCATGTTCGACTTCAGATCACATATTTGTATGGTTAGACTCATACTTGAGCGAACAATTGAACGAGATAGAAGACCCCAGATCTAGTTTTATCCATCCGGGCTGCAATTTCAGGAAAGTACCAAATCATCCGTAAAATGGCTTTACACTAATGGTCATCCTATCATGGGTCTATATCTATAGACGACTATCTATGTACATGTAATGAAAAGTTTATATGCTGAGCATGGGTATGCCTTCCCTCAACAATTCATGAAAAAATCAAAATATCATGATATTATGTATTATAATTGATGCAGGTCACCATCCGCTTCGGAACCTCCTCATCACATCATAAAGCATATCACTCGACATTAACATTTTCGACTTATTGCTTTAGGGGGCAGCTATTACAGATCCATTTGGGCACATCACTCCCGTCATTCAGATCAGTACTTTTAGGGCTCATCAAACCCTAATTTAGTTGCTACATGCCCTAGACAACTCATCACTTTGAATGCCTCCTTACTTGAGATTTTCTTGGCTTGAATCCCTCCATAAATTCATCCTTGAGGGACCAACGCAACCTTGGTAAGGGGTAAGTTCACTTCAGTGCAGGTAGGCCCATGTCAAGGTGCATTTCAGAGCACCTAGGTCCACTTTGACCTACGCTGGGCGAGATTGAGAGAAATCCTCATAGGGTTCTAGGAATATTCTTATCTTCTGAAGCCTTCTAGAAGATTCCCACGCTTATCGTCTCCTATGAGCTCGAAATTGGATAGGAAATGAGTTAAGTAACCTCCTATCCTCTCATCCCTTCCTCAATGGAAACTAACTCTAAGTTTGGAAGGCCATTTGATGCCCTCATTTATGACCAAAACTCCTCCATTTTCCTATAAATTGAACACTTTTCTAAGTGATTAGGGGTTGGACTTTGAGAATTTGTAAAGAGATACTGTTGGTATGAGGTTTGAGATTGTAAGAAAGTATTGTTATGCTGCCAAAGTGTTGTGCTTTTTATGTGATGTTGGTTGGAACCCAAGCTGGAAGAGTGACAATGGATTGGAGTTCATGGTTGTAATTATTCCTTCTACTTAATAAAGTTGTTTACACATTTTCCCATATTCTTGTATTTATGTATGATGATTATATGTGTAAATGCTTTCGATTCCATTTTTTTTTTATAGTAGATAGATCTCTTGCTTTTGATTGGTTTTTGTCCTCTGTTTATGATTACAAGTACTTTACGAGTGGATTAAGTTCAAGAAGGAGTGACAGGAGCCAAACAAAGGAGACAAAGGGAAAGAAAAAGATAACAATTAGGTCCCTTGTCTTATTTATCTTCTATAGAAAAGGGTAAACACTTTAAATCTATTGTTCTAGGTGTAGCTACCCACCTAGGGAAATTGTATTTATCCATAGATGAAAAATTCCACATAACAGGGTCGATGAAAGGTCACAATAGGTGAACAATAACCTCATTTCTATATATATTCCCTAATGCCTCATTTGAAGGAAATTTTAGCATGGGAGATAGGACTAGCATTAGATTGTTGATTTCTGCTTGAAGAGTTTGAGGCACTCAACTCTTGGCAGTTAGTAGGGTGAGTTGTGGTGAGGATAGGGTTGCTCATTGGATACTAGTATGAGAAACCCATGTTCCACTGCTAGGCTTTGATGGATTACAAGACACGTATTTGAAACAACATTAATAAGAAGTTATTTACTTTGAATATGGATTCCCGTGCATATTTATGATGGTTGTACAAGATTTATTGTATCTCCATCATGTTTGTATGTGTGATTTCATGTGGGCATATGTTAATGAACTCATTCTTAGCTTATGAATTTCATGTTCGCTTTGAATCTATGCTTACTTATTCCACGCCATGTCGGTAACTTATTTTGAAATAATTTGCAATTAACCTCTGGCATGTTCTTGTATGTTTCAGATGGTTTTAGCTCACTTATCCTTCTCGTCGCATGCTTGTTGTTGTTGCTTTCTTGTAGCTCATTCTGCATTTTTTCAATATCCGCTTGAACTTGTTCCCATTTTCTGGGAATTTCATTCTTGCCATTGCTCTAACATCTCCTCACTTGACATCTAGAAGAAAAACCAACATGATGGCTGTGGAGCCTACATACTAGATGGGGCTCCTATGCCAACCAGGGCGAGGTCTAATTGGGACTTCACACTGGGGAGACCCCTTAGGTGTTAGTGGTACATTCCAACCCATCAATAGAGTGTTTATACAACAAGGAAAAGAGTGGGATACCAGATGAGATTGTCGATGCTATAAACATCACCAAGTTAACTAGAGTGCAAGAGAATTGACATGCTAGTGCTTAGTGGTAAGAGGAAATCTCTAGGTTTTGATGCCAAGTGTCAAGTGAAATTTTCTATATGCCAAGTTAAGTTAGGTGGTTAAGGTGTGGAACTAATGTGGACCAGGTGACAAGGCATATAATATATAGGGTTTTCATAAGTTCCTTTTTTTTAGAATGTTTTGATTCTAATATTTTAGATTTTATGTTCGAAAATGAGGCTACCACAGGGTTCCATATATAGGAAGGTTTGGAAAGGTATCCAGATATTTGAAAAGTTGGATATCCATATTTTGTCTTTGACAGGATGATCACAAGGAAAAATATATGTTATGTGTGATATTTAGATATTTAAAATGATGGATACCTATATTCTATCTATTGAAGGGATGATATAAGAGTAAATATATTCATTATGTGCCAAACATCTAGAAGTTGGGATTAAAGGTGCGAACAATGGATTTAGATGAGTTTGAAAGAAAATTGAAGCTTCCCTACTATGTTTTTTTCTTCCATGGTATCTTCATATAATTATACCCCTTGCTTGCTTAAATCATAAGTTTGGACTAATTATATGTAATTATTTGAATTGTTGAACAAAATCTAGTACAATTAAAACCTGGTTGTGAGTACTGAGAAGGAATATCAATTGAAATTTCTTGCAATAAAATTCTAAATTTCTTCATCCAATATTTACAAGAAGCAATAAAATAAATAAATGCAAGTAGGATTAAAAAGCATTGCTCAAAATTAATAAATAAAATTGATCACTCAAGAAAAAAATGATATATGAAAACAATATTTATATACAATAACTTTATTTTAAAGAAAAAATAATAGATTTTTTTTTATAAAGTACCTATTATTTATTAAGATATAATAAAATAAGGGGTGTTGTTGCAACATGGATTCAACACAACTCAAGAAGTATTTCAAACAATAATACCTTTACAAGGACTGCTATGACAAGAAGATGCAATAATTCTTTGAACTCAAGTTGGAAATATTACCATGGATGAATACAAAAAGAATTTTATGGAGTTATTGAGATATGTGGGTTACATTAAAAATGAGAAAGCAAAGATACAACATATTAAGTAGATTTACATCATTTTATAGAGACAAGATACAAATTTTCAAGAAAGCCAAATACCTATTTAATCAAAACAAAGGCAAACAAGTTTTCTAGATGTCTTGGAAGAATACAAAAGAGTTAAATTGTATTGAAGGAAGATGGGATTTAAGCCTCCTTTCTTAAGGAATGGTGCTAATATATCTCAACAAAGCCAACCAACTCATAGTGTATCTAGGATGGTATAATCCTTGCAGAAAAGGACAAAGAAACTAGTCAAATATTGGCTGTGAAGGAGATCATTCACACAAATAATGTTCTCATAAAAGAGATGTTAGATGATAAGGATTAGTTACGTAATAATGACTCACAAGTTACGAATTAAATTATTGTTTGACGATGGTGTAGATAATTACTCATCCAACACACGTTAAGAAACAATTAGATCTCGTAACCATTTGAAATTTTATTAAAGAGACATATGCTATTACCGATATGGATCCATATTAACTTTATATCTATCAAGCACTGAAAAGGATCAAATATCTGTAGGTGCAAACCTATTTGTTAATGCAAAACTAGAGAAAATGTTTGCACCTCGAAGATTTGGTCCATTGTTGCTCGATATATTAGGTATTGAAGATAAAACTATGATAATTCTTTATAGTATTATTAATATTACATATAAGTTTCCCATATCTCTATATAAATTTTCTTACTTTTAATTTAATTAAAACCCTCATAATATATATAGCTACATACATATACACAATGGAAATTTTATTTGACATGTTATATATATATATATATATATTATATTATATATATATATATATATATATTATATATATATATATATATATTTTTTTTAATGTTAAATGCATAACATAGATTATATGTGTAGACAAATATATTATTTTTGGATCAGTAACCCGAGAACCCACAGTAAAACATCTTTTTGCCACGTTTCAAATCCCAACTGGGATCCATCATCAGGACTTTGAATGATGATGGATCCAAGTTGGGATTTGAAAGTTGGCAAAAAGATGTTTATACTTATGGGTTCTCCGGTTACTGATCCAAAAATTGAAAACCACAGATCTCTTAAATCCAAAATATATTATTGCAAGTATTATATTTTTATATATTTATTAACTAGTGTTGTGGGGGAGCATCCCCCCGAATCCACTCCCGAAGCGGGCTCCCTAAGATAAATTTCACAATTTTTTTTGCAAACATGTTGCAAACACAATTTTTTTCAAAGAAATAAGATTTTTTAAGTGGGGCAGCCTAATGATCAAGCCTATGGCCCTAGTATTGATATGCAATTCATGGTAATGTTAAATTATTAAAGTAAAAGTGACATTCTCTTTTATGTTTCATTTTCATTATTTTTCTTAAATTTTTAACATTACCAAGAAATGACTTAGGATGTTTGAGAGTGGTTCCGACCTCATTGGATTTCATATGGAGAAAGTAGAATTTTAGATCTCACTCAAAATCCAACAAACTTATCACTTTTTTAGGATTTCAGGATTGGGGGGATTTCAGTTTCCATTGGATTTTGTCATGTACTAGGGTATGGAACTCATATTTAATCAAGATCACTAATCCCTTTATGTACCTTGATGTTGGCGACATTGTTTGTCGAACTTCTCTATCATGACCTTTCTAAGAATGGACATGTTACACTGAAATTTGTCACCATGACTATCTGCAGTTAATATGGCTCCATCAATAGTCATATTATCCTCCTTGTCAAGCCTAATACCTCTGCTCTTCATGTCAAGCTTCAAAAAAGAGAGAAAGTCACTAAAACATGTTTATCTCTGGGTACGCAGGTTCTCTCTACCTTGCCTGCGTGTACGCATCCAAAACTCATTGTACCTGCGTACTTGTACGCTCTGTAAGCCAAAGGATGGGTGCGTACCCCTGTAAAGGTCAAAAGGCGCGAGTTTCATCTTAAAAAAGTTACTTGTGGTCATTCTAGAGCCTTCTAGAAGAGTGTTTGACGTGTATTGAGCGCCTCCAGATGGTTCATGCATCCCTATGATAGAGGAACTTATCCCATCAAGAGAGGAGCTACCCCATCCAAAAGAGGGAGTATCCCATTGATGTTGGAACTGAATAACTTCCTCTAGAACACTATAAATACAGGCCTTGGGCCAGAGGAGGGGAGGTTGAAAGCTGAACATTCCAAAGTGCAGATGCTGCTGGAATTAGGACTTCCATTGTAAGCTTGTGAGGAGAGATTACCATCCTTTCTTGTTTCATTTGGAAGTGGGTGAGCTTGTCAAAGTAGAGGAAAACTCTTGCTGGACCCTGGAGGAACTTGCACAACAC
>APFE030219599.1:0-23291 GCA_000404065.3 Pinus taeda
CTTCCAATTTTTGTGGTGTCAACCTTATAGGTTGTGGAAGACTAGGGACAACACTTCCATCTTTATAGTTGTGAGTGGTATGCTTCTTGGTTGCCATAATTTTGCTTTCCATTGTTCTTGCTAACCTGAATGCCTTCTCTACTGAATCAGGTTCCCAAAAGCAAACATCATGTTGGATATTATCCTTTAAAGACCCTATGAACACATCAATCCTATGCTCCTCTGGAATATCTTTTACCCTTATGTTCAATTTTTGGAACTCCTCAATGTGCTCCATTATTGGACCCTTTTGTTTGAGACTTATCAATTGGCTAAAAAAAGTATTTCTTTTTGTATCCTCATAATGTGCCATCAATTCTTCGGTAAAGATTGCCCAAGTGATAAATTGTTTACGAGAGTAAAGCCATTGATACCATACAAACCGATTTGGTTCCAAATATAAAGTTGCCATACGTACCTTTTGTGTGTTTTGCACATTATTGAGATCGAGGAACTGCTCCATCTGTAATATCCATGTGGCAGGATCCTTGCCATCAAACTTCCTCATATCGATTTTTGGAATATGGTGAGTCTTCGATGCAACATTAGAGTCTATGTAATCATGATTAATATTTCTTTTGTTCTCATCATGAGTTTCCTTTAGTACCCTTTCACCCTTATTGACCATTTCTTGTAGCAACTTATTCATATTTATCTTCAATTCTTCCAGCTTATCATCCACGCCATCAATTTTAGCTTCTACGCCTTTCTTTAAACCATCAATATTAGCTTCTACATCTTTCCTTAAACCATCCATCTTAGATTATGTTGCTTTTTGTGCAAGTGACACTTGTTGCACTTGTTCTTGTAATTTTGATATATCATATAGCATCTCTTCTTCTTCTTCATAAGTCATGCTAGAGCTTCCAGGCTCCTTACTAGGCATTTGCATTTTCTTTCCTTGGGGCATCAGTTACCGATAAGAATGCTCTATTATGCCCTTTGAATTCCTTCAAAATAAATTTTCAAACCAAGCTTAAACAAAAATTTAAGAAAATCTACACACCTTTTTTCACTTTGTAGGAGCTTGATATTTCCTCTGATGTATCTTTGTACTTTCCGATCATCTAGTTCTGAATTTGTGATCTGTAGTAGCGCTTCGTGTCCTCTTTCCAATGCCACAAGTCTGAACCAAATTGGTTTCTCCAAGGAAGAGTTATGCGAAATCTCCCACAGTGACTTGATTATAGACTAGTTCAGTGAGCGAACTTGTACGACGTGCCACGAGTCACTCTTTCGACCTTTGGATCTGAAAAATTCATACAAGAAACTATAGTCCGTCCTCTTTCTGCACCTTCTTACGAAATTTCAAGCCGATCCTTAGAGAGAAAGTTATGACGATTTTTCCCAGGTCACCTGTTTGGAATGTAATTCAGGAGTCTGCAAAAGTACCAACTTCCTCAGCTCATATCTCCGCGCATATCGCGTGAAAAAATCTGAAATTCGGACCCAAGGTTCAGCGAGACTTATTCTCAAATGGGTTTTGTTTGCGACTTCTGAAACCTCACAGAAAAAATGTTATAGCGAAAATTCCATGATGACCTGTTTGGAGCAGCAAAACCCTAGAATCCAAAGCTCTGATACCAAATGTTATGAAACTAGCTCAGAAAAGATAGAAAAGAGAGATCAACGCCTTAGAATTCAGCCTCTTCGAGGGGGCAAACTCCTTTACATTACATAAATGAACAATTCTTGGATGATTCAAATGACAAAACCTCCTTTCTATATATAGGAGTCTAAGGAGTCACAATATAAACTAGCCGACCTAACAATAATAATATAAAGCCACAAAAATAATAATAAAGGGATTCTATGGGGCATAGTAATAACAAAATGGGGGCAATAGGGGCACAACAATATTAATAAGGGGTATAACTACAATAGTAATGGGGTAATCACTAGTATTATAGGGACCCAACAATGGCTATGATTTGTGATTTTTTTGGACAAAAGTTATATAATTATACAAATATTATAGAAACAATTTGTATAAATATACAAAAGTTAAACAACTTTAAAAATGAATTTTTTAACTAAAAAATTAACTATGCAAGGTTTATGAATCATAATACAATTTGTTTAAAGAAATAAGCAATACTACATAGATGTAATGAATAATTCTTATTTAAGTTTTCAAATATTACATGAGTTGAATGTTGATTGAAGTCTAAATAATTTATAAATTATTTAAATTGGAACTTGTGGGGTTGCAATGGGATCCCCTATTTCTCCTATAGTTGCCAACTTGTTAATGGCAAATTTTGCGATCAAGGCTTTAGCCTCTGCTCAATTTCGCCCTATAAAAAGGGAAGAGGTTTCTTCATGATACTTCCATCATTAGGCATAACGGTCAGAAGAAATTATATTTTTTTCTCAACCATATTAATTCCCAATCACACTCCATCAAATTCACAATGGAGGTTGAGGTCAATGAGTTTCTTCCCTTCCTTTACATCCTCTTCTCTAGAGTGAAAGATGGTTTCATTTATTAACAATTTTTCATATAAACTCACACAGAACAATATCTTCTTGCTAATTCTCATCATTTTCCAGTGAAATAATTTGGAGTTCTTAGCACTCTTGCATCGTATGCTTTGAGAATTTCTGATGAGAGCCATGTGGAGCATGATAAGTCTCATCTTGTTAATTTTTTTGAAAATAATGGATATAGTTGAACTAAGGGCCTTAAGGCCTTTCAAAGAGATTGAAAAGAGTCTAGAGTTAAGAATTCTCATGTTGATCCCATCTTCTAGCATTCATCTTTTGTTTATCCAAGGGACCATGAACATGATTTCTTATATCCTTAAAAGGAATAGAGTTTTTATGTCACTCAAACCTCTTAATATCAATAAAATTATCTTAGATATGTTAAGGACCCTATACACCTTAGAGATATCAAATAGGTCTACTTGATCCCTTGCTCCAGTGGGGTTTCGAACATTGGAGAAACTATTCGCTCCATTAACTAGAGAATCCATGAGCATGTAGTAGATATTAGGCACAATCGTTCCTTCTCATAAGCTCTAGCTGAACATGCGAAGAAATACAAGCACTATGTATGCATTGAGGATTCGAGAGTCATTTGTAGGTTTGATCACTTCCATCACAGGAAGCTTAGAGAGTCTCTTAATTATTCTAATTCTTGCTATTCAATTTTTAGCACTTATCATTTTATTATTTATTTAATTATTTTAATTTATTTTAATCTATATATACATTTACATAATTATAAATAAATAATGTTATAATTAAATTAGTAATTGATTTACCAACAAATATTTCCCTTGTAATTTTATTGCAATTATTTTTAAGATATATAAATAAAATAAATATAGAAAAACTAGTTTTTAGTTATTTTAATATCTAATTCCTAACAACTAATTTATAACTAAATATTATTTTAAATAATTTAATAACTAATTAACTAATTTTTAAGGGCTAATTTGTAACGGCTATATCTGGACCTTGTTGAATCCTTGTTATTTATTCCTTAGGATCGACTCATTTTTTCACCTTTCTCCTCAGGATGAACCACATCAGTTGGTTCGAAACATCAACCAAATCCTATTAATGCTTTTAATCTGAAATACATTCTTATTTACAATATAGATCACAAAAGTTTAATATCTAACATTATAACCCTACATCAAAGGGAATTGGTTGATAAGGCTCGTCATTTTGAATGTGCTCGAATACAAGTTTGTAAGAAAAAATACGGTCTTACATTTCTAAAAAGATGTAGGGGTGCATCAGTAATTATAGTCTTCATGCATATCAATCATCATCTAAACGAATCTAGAAACAAGTTTATTTTTCTTAAAACCTATGTGGACTTAATTAGATCTGAGAGTTATTTATTTTCATTCTCACAAGCTATTTTATCTTCATTTGCATCTCGTGAATGGCGTTTTCGGTTTTCTTTGTCGATAAATCAATGGTGGTTCAAGTGTGAAGGCTCTTTGCTTAGAATAGATTTCAAAATATAAGGATTCAACAAAATTCAAGAGGATGCGGAGTGGCATCTCTCAGTTCTCTAATTATCAAACCTCATCTAATCAAGCATGACACATGATCAGTGAGGAACAATATTGTGCTCTTAAATCATGGGTTTGCAAGCATATTTCAAAGTTGACCTCTCCTTAGCATTCTTCAGCGCCTTCCGATTGTGTTCCTTCTGAATCTGAGTCTGAAATCAACTATGCTTCCTCAATCTTCTGCATTTGCACCATCTCTGAAGTTTACTCAAATTTCTCCTTCATAATATTTGGTCGTGTTGCTGCCCCGAAAATAGTTGCATCAACATCAGGGGATAACCACCCGGTCCGGACCTTAATACAACTCCTTTTCCGTTTGGGATAGTGGCTCCAACTGGATATAATGGGACCAATTTCCCAGTAATGAATAAAAGGGGTGAATAAATGATTGGTTTTCTAATAAGCAATAATGAATGGAGGACCTAATCTATAAGCAGAAACACAAATGACTATTTTATCCCAGGAAGCTTCTATTCTTAAGTGCAATGTTTGGTGATCTGTGTTCGTCAATAGGCATATAGATGACACTATTCAATAAACAAAGACATTCATTTAAATAATAATTGCTTCATTCAAATAGTTGAGCAAAGTAATTGATAAAACATTGTTACACTTCTCTTTTTATATTACTAATACATGTATGATTAGAAGAATAGCAAACTGTAAACATCCAGTAGTGGAAAGTATAAAGACTGTTGTTAAAACACATGCATATATTCAATAATAGCAAGGATGATCAAACAACAATTCACATAAAAAGAATAAATTTAGACATAGATAATAGTACCATATGAGCTATAAATCATTCCTAACGTCAATCGCTACTCGAATTCCTTCTTCCGACTCAGAAATACTTTTAAAAAAAGGCAGTAGTGCACATCCACATAAAAGCTTCGTTATCAAAATTGGAATAATTGGTCCAGTTTTCATAAAAGAATATGCTTGAAGTACAGTAGTGCAACTTCAGGATTAAGTCATATACAAAAACTTACGACCCTTTCTAAATACATGAAAGGGTCTTTAAATACTATATTAAGCTAACAAACTACAAAATTAAAATGGGACTAAATTGGTATAATTCGACCTTGAATATCTCCCCCCACAACAATCTGATAGTTGGCAGCATGATTCATCACTCAAGTTGTTTTCCTTTTGACTTGAGTTGGCATATTGCCAGCATTGGTTCCACTTCTTGAGGGTGGCTGAGACGAGAATTGGATTGAGCAGCATAGGTGGCATTGTGTATATCGGGAATGATACACCCAATTGCATCCTTCAGGGACTTGAGGGCGGCTCTCTGGCTGTATGGTTTTACTAGGAACAACCAATAGGTGTCCCAAGTTAAACTTTTAATTCCTGTGATCAATCTCCCATTCTTTTCTAGCTCTTGGTAACATGATTGCTCCAATGTTTTGGCCGATAATAATTTACCTGGTGTACATTGAGAGGTCGTGTTAGATAAATAGAGAGTATTGTTAATCAAATCAATCAAATTGTTTGTAGATAATTTGCATCTAGAAAATGCTCTCTCTACTTTCATCAATTGGGACTGCCACTCCATGAATATAATTTCTTTCTGGGATTCTAAGATTTTAGGCAAGTTCGGTGACTGTCCCTCATTAGTGTCTTGCCAAGTAAGAAAATTCGTTAAATTATCATCGTCTTGCTCTAAATCTTGTCTAGCATCAACTAATTTATCTATTATAGATGTTGTTATGTCACATAGAGGTTCAACTTGGGCAATTTTATGGCACAACAAACTTATTTGTGTTATTAGTGCCTTATTAATCTGTATTACCTTTGCTCTGAAATTGATAGGCTGGGGAAGACTCTTGAACTTCTCTACTTGAGCTGATAATTGAGCAATTTTCTCATCTTTTGTTTTTACCATCTGTTCATTCATTGTCTTCAATTTTGCTAATGCCTTCGATAATTATTTCTATCTCTAAATCACTCCTGAATCTGCCCTCTGTTTCTCTTCATGCAACTGTTTGTTCAGTTGGTTATCTAACTATTGATGTGTGGACAATTGCTGTTGTAGTTGTTCTGCTTTCTATTGTGCCTTCGATAGCTGTGTTTGTAGTGAAGCGTTCGCCTGATCGTTTTCTTTCAACAAATTGCTCACCTCTGATGCCTTGTCCATGGTGGCTGCCGAATAGGCACCAGCATACTGGGACAATTTTTTCAGATCATTAGAAGGGTCGAATTCTTCCTTCCAAACTACATTGGCTATTACTGTTTGTTCAGGGAAGAGGGAAGGTTGACCAATCCTTCTCCTTTTCCACTATCGCTTTATTACAGCCCTGTGTTTTGGGCTATAGAAGACATCTAATGGAGGAATATCTTCCACTTGAAAAATGATTTGATCCGAAGGATCCTTAGGAATTATTTCTAATTTTGTGGTAGGGGGTAGACCGCTGGCTCCTTCACTTGGAACCTCTTTCGATGTTGTATCCTATGTATCGACCACTTTGGATGTATCAACATCCCTTGAGCTCTCAAGATTGCTTATAATTGAATCAAATTGCTGCCATTCCTGGAGCAATCTCGGGTCAATCTAAGTGTTGACATTGATATCCTTACTGCTCTGCTCCTGTTGCCTTCTATGTTCCTCCTCACGTATTCTCTCTTATTCTTTCCTTTGTGCTTCCTCTCTATCTTTCCTCTATGCTTCTTCTCATTCTTTCCCCTGTGCTTCTTCCTATTTTTCCTCCGAAGTTCCTCCTGCTCTCTTCTTTCGACTTCTTCAAAAATTTCTGATGTAGCAGGAGGTTCGTTGGTAGGTTGATGCTGAGGCTCGCTTGACTGAATCATTGGGGTAGTGGCTAACAAATCTAGAGGCAAAGTTTGCAACCTATGCTTTCTAATTTTGTTGAATTCAACTAACCCGTCATCATGGTATCTCATTTTAGCTATCGCTTGCACCAAAAATAGCGACTCGGCGAAGGAGAATAGGTCATCAAACTGATCTTCTTTATGTTTGAATTTAGTGAGTTTGGCCTGTTCTAGAACATTATAGATGACTTTTTTCGGATCAAAGCGTCTATTAGGTAGAGTGGCAAGATTTAGTATATTAATCATTTCCACCTCTTTCACTACATGTTTATAATCATGCAGAGTATAGACGCCACACCTTAGAGGAAAAGGAGGCCAGACTTGCTTCTTTGAATTCCTTAAAACCTTTGTAGCTGATGCAGATGTAAGCTAATATGTTATCTCTTGAGCTAATAGTTTGTATGGTATATACAAGGGGAAGATATGAGGCCTGGCCTGACTACCGAAAACTCTCACATAGGTAAATTTACCTTCTCTGAACCAGGATCCTAAAGCTGTCAAGTCAATTTCTGCTTGAGGGGAAATCTTAGGGGCAGGTTTATTAAAAATTGCATAGTAAATAGGCAGCATGAATCCATTGGAAACTTGATATAGGTTGTATTTATAATGGGCTTTCCACAACTTCTTGTGATAGATATGAATGGGCATGGGGTCCTATGGAGTCCATCTCCAGCCTAGCATAGGAAACTCGGAATTAAAACAGAGGGTGTCTAAAATGTAGGCACTAAAGTAAAATGGATGGACAAGTCTATCAGTAACATGGGATTTGTTTCTGAACTCAAGAATGGTTGTTGCTAATTTATCAGATAATATATTCCCCTAGTCCATGATTTCACTATTGCATGCTGCTTCCATCAAAGGTACCATCTCTATGGAAAATTTTGAGGAGTCATGTAACCCCCACATTCGACACATCATAGCTCCAACATAACAATAAGGAGAACATAAGAAATCGACGGAGTACTTACCCGAAGACTCACGTTTGTGTTTCGTTGGGTTCTGTCTCCGTTCCCGTATAGGCGCTGACCCAGCTTCATTTTCATCTCTGAACTTTTCCAGAAATGCTTTGTTGTACTTCTTCTCTGGTTTGGGCAAATGGTACATTTGTCTCAAATCATTGGGCTGAAATGAACCGAATTCTCTCCCATCAATAGTGCAGAATGTTCTATTCGTAATTGGAATTTCTTCAACGGCCCATCTCACTACATCGGTATATGCAAGAATTTGCTCTCGAGCCGCTATCCTGTGTAGGTAGGAATCAACCAAATCTTTTAGAGTAGCATCGGATTTTCGGCTCGAGCCTGCTGTAGCTTGTACTGATGTTTGCTGAGGTTCTTCGGTTTCGACCAGGTTGTAGATGCTTTGCCAAGTAGTATTACCAAGACCAAGACATGTGGTATCTGACATTAATCCTTTTTTACTTGGTCTCAGATCGGCAACATGTTGTCCTGTTACCACAGAGGCTGAAGCTGTACCAAATTTCTTAGATTTTTTCTCCATTTGGTCTGAATTTGCTACTGCGGAGAAGCTCTGCACAAGAGATAAAATGAACGTAATGCGCAGAATAGATGGTGAAAACCAAGTATGGAAGAATTATGCTAAACAATGAATAATGGAAGATTATTATAAGGCTCCCGCAAATACAATCTCTGAAGAGATTTTGGCATAACTTCTCCATTAATTGGCCGTTTAAGTCTGTCAATCATAAAAATTCTCATCATATCCTTTATTTTCCGAATAGTCTATTTAAGTTTGGATTTGATTTTTTGGCGGTTGGGCACAACTGATTCACTATCAGGAAGAGAAAGGCTTTTAATAATAACTAATACAATATGTCGAAGCCATATCAATCCTTTTTGAAAGTCGCGCTTGGCTTTATCGCAATCGGCGATCGGAGGAAACCTTGACCAATTTTATTTAAGTTATTGTCAAATCCCTGATCGCCAATAGCGATATTGCTTAGCTCGCATCGGGAGCTTTAGGGAGAAGACGTTTCGTTGTATTCATATCCCATTCCCCCATCACCGATAGTGATATCGCATCACAGCAAGGAGAAGGGATTTTTGTTGTGATTGCTTATTTTCCCGATAGCCGATGGTTATTTGCGCTTGTCGCGTCGAGGAAACCCAATGGGTCTTTTGTTATGCATCCTTTTTTATTGCGATATGCGATATGCGATCATTTTTTTATTATAAGACTGATTATTTATTAGCTCAAAAGGTCTTTGTAATGTTTCATTTGTTTTCGGACCTTTTGAGGAATGATAAGTTAATACAAATTTAATCTAAAAGGGACCCATTTCATATTATAATTTTCTAAAGTAAAATACTATGAAATGGGGGGTTGTTGTATAGCACAACAATTGGAAATTTGCTGGGAGAAACAACTATCTCTGAGGAATATTAGAATATTTGAACTTTCTTTACATAGACATCTTATCAAAAAGGTAAATTCTAATATAACTAAGTATACATACATTCTGAATATAGTAAAAGCTATTTTTGCTAATTTATTCTCTTGTTAAAATTAAATACATTCTAAGTTCTAAATTGGCCTCTATTGGTTGATAATGATAAAACAAAACACCTTTCCAACTTAGCCTTTTTGATTGACTCCTTTGTCATAGGTAGAGCCTCTGCTGCCAGCAAACGTTCATAGTTTCGACAGGGATACATTTTAACCATTTGATTGTCCATGATCCCTCCCATCTCAGAGTATGATTAAAAGAATGAATTCAAAATATGTTTTCATATTTTGTATTTCTTTTCTTTTTCATTATTTTGTAAGATAAAAAGCCATTATCCTGGTTTGGTAGCCATCTGTTTGACAATGCCATTCATTGGTTGTAATCTAACCGAACAAGCTGGCTCATGATGAGGCCCCTTGTCTTATGCTTATAATCCATTACCCTGTTTTGGTATGCACTGTTGGTAATGTCGGTTAAGCTATTTCCCAATGATCATGGTAAGAATGCTTGTTATAAGACCCCTTATCTTTATATTAGATATTTAGAATTACACTCTGAGTAATCATAAACTTGGATGAATGGGATGGACAATTTTCTCCTTAAGAGAGAATGGATGACAAGGTAAGAGTTGAAGATGCTAAGATTGAATCAATTTCTATTTTAATATTGATAACCCTTTTGTGGCTAGTTTGAAAACATTAAAATGATTTACAGTACTTCTAAATCTTGAGAAGATTTCACAAAAGTAAAATGGGGTTTTTAGAATGTGAATATACCTAATTTCCTAGAAATTGTCCCTTTTGTTTAAGGCTTCTATTTTCAAAAGTAAATATTAAAACTACTTCTTTCGAGCAACTTTTCAATATAGCAAAGGTCAATAGAAGCTATTTTACAACTTTATTTCCTAATGGTCCTAAAAACTACAAATTCTACTGAAATTAAATGAGAAGGGGTTACCTCCTCAATTGAAGAATTTCTTTAAGATGAGGCCATTAACAGGAAGAGAGTCCCTCTTTCCTGATAGATCTTGTAATATGAATGTCGAATGGCCTATCTTCTTGCTAATCTGAAATGGTCCAAGCCACATCTTTTGGAACTTGGTGTGTTTACCTTTATCCTCATGGGCTTTGTCCCATTTCAGAACTAGATCACCAACCTACAACTGTTCACAACTAGACAAAGCTGAATCAAACGATGGCTTGATTATCTGTTGATGTTTAGCATGAGTAATTTTGGCCTTTTCTCTTTCCTCTTCTAATTTTAAAATTTGATCATGTCTTAGTTAGATAGAAGAATAGGGGCTTCCTTGAATAAACTGAACTAGGGCTAGAGAAGGAAGCACTAGTTTGGTCGGTAGTACTGCTTCTTTCCCATATACAAGATTGAATGGACAAGTACCTATGGAGGCCTTCTGCTTTATTCTATCAGCCCATAGTGCGAATATTAAAGATTTGTGCCAGTTTTTATGATTTTGTTCAATAGTTCGCTTAATAATTTTGAGTAGATGTTTATTGGTAGACTCTGCTAGACCATTACCCTGGGATAGTAATTTGCAGAATATTTCAATTTAAATCCTCTTTTAATAGCAAGCTCAAACATGGCATTTCCAGAGAAATAAGATGCATTATAAAAAACAAGAGCATTTGGGACACCAAACCTGGTAATGATGAATTGATATATAAATTCTATAATTCCTTCAAAGTTTTTTGTCTTTAACGGAATTGCTTCAACCCACTTCTTAAAGTAATCAGTAGCAGTAAGGATATACTTATGTTGTTTGGAGGACTGTAGAGTTATTTCCCCAATGATATCTAATCCCCATTGTTCAAAAGGTTGATCAATGTTGACTGATTGCAAAGGGAAAGTTTATTTTCTTTGTCTTCCACTGGAGATTTGACAACTTCGGCATTTCCTTACATATTCATGAGTATCTCTGAATAAGGTGGGCCATTAATATCCAGCATGAATGATTTTGTGAGCTATCGTGTCATCTCCAAAATGTCCTCCGGCTTGTCCATCGCGTAGTTCCTGCAAAACCTTTTGTGCTTAAGGTTTTTCTAGGCATCTCAATAAAACCGAATCATTATTTTTCCTAAAAAGTACATCATCAATGATTATGAAGTATTTTTCCTTTAATCTAATGGCCCATTTATTTTTATAAGAAAGATTAGGAGGTGCATATCCATTTTTCAAATAAAAGATTAAACTTTCATATTGAGATTCAAAATTGGTGATACTTATTTGGTTGATTTCTTCAATATGTTTTGTATCACCTGATTCTGGAATGTTAGATGCTCCTGCTAATAATAACCTGCAAAAACCTTGGCCTCTAACAATATTTGTTGGCTTGATTTCCAAGTCATATTCTTGAAGTGCTGTAACCCAATTTGCCCTTTTCTCGCCTAATTCCCTTTGGATCAGTAATTGGCTTACTGTAGAAAAATGAGCTATAAATTTTGTATGGGCTTTTAAAAGTAAGGGTCTGTAATGTGTGATAGCTTTATACACAGCAAAGGCTTGTTTTTCAACTTCGGAATAATTTAGTTCTACACCACGAAAATTTGAACTAAAAAATGAAATCGATGCTTCCAAGTTGTAATCATTAATCTGAGTGAGTACCGCTGCATAAGATGAATCGGACACGATAGTATACAATATGAAATGATTATAAAAATTAGGAGTGTTTAAAGCGGGGGCATTGATTATTGATTGTTTGACTAAATAAAATGCTTCCTTTTCTGCAGGTCTCCATCTAAACACTGAATTTTTCTTAATCATGGTTTGTAATGGTAAAATGATGTGAGAAAAATCGGGAACAAATCTTTTGACAAAGTTGATTTGACCTAAAAATGATTGCATGGATTTTTTGTTATGAGGAAATGGGATTTCAAAAATTTCTTTAATCCTATCGGGATCAATATAAATACCATCTTTGGAAACAATGAAGCCCAAGAGCTTTCCTTGATTTAGAGCAAAGAAGGATTTTTTGGGATTGAGTGAAATACCATACCTTCTACAGCGTTCAAAGATTTGATTCAAATCATGTAAGTGGTTGGATCTATTCTTGGAAAATACAGTAATGTCATCTAAATAGATGACTATTATTTTTTTGATCAATCCTTTGAAGGCTATATCCATTTCTCTTTGGAATGTAGCTCCTGCGTTAATAAGTCCAAAAGGAATTTTCTGATAAGCGTAAGTACCCCATTTTGTTCTGAAAGTAGTTTTGAGCCTGTCATCAGGATGGACCAAAATTTGGTTGTATCCTCAAAAAACATCTATAAAGGACATTAGCTCAAAACCTACTACTGAATGGAGTATCTGCTCCATGGTAGGTAATGGGAAATTATCTTTTTGGCTCGCCTTGTTCAAATTTCTGAAATCTATACAAATCCTGATGTTGCCATTTTTCTTCCTAATAGGCACCATATTGGAAACCCAGTTTGAGTGCCAAATAGGAAAAATAATCTTAGCTTTCAAGAGTTTATTGAGTTCTGATTTTATCTGACTCTCTAAGTTTGGATGTATTTTCCTCAATTTTTGTTGAACAGGTTTTTGTTCAAAAAGCATTGGAATGGTATGCTGCATGATTGATGTATCGTATGTTTTTAAGTCATCATACTTCTAAGCAAAGACATCTTTATTTTTTCTTAATAATCTAATAAATGCTATCATTTCTTCCATAGAAAGCCCTAGTCCTAAATTGATATTTTGAGGGTTCTACTCAGTACCAAGATTTATCAATTCAAATCTTAAGGTAGAACTTTGGAATTTTGAATTCGTTACCTGTTTAAACCTGTATTTAATGTCGTAGAGATCTTCAAGTTTAACCATAGGTTTTGGTATTGAGTTTTCCTCATGCTTTTCTTTCATCTGAAGATCATGATCATTTTCATCATTGATATGATCATTGTAGGACTTGTCGGAAGTTAAGAAATGTAAGATGTCTTCATCGTGGAACACTCACCAATTGGTGACATTGTCAGGAATCGATGGCCTAAAAATCAACTCTACTGAAAATCTATCTGGGCTATAATCTTCGGAAGGTAGGAGTTTAGAAGCAACATTGGCCAACAAGTCAGCTGCTGCATTCTGGGATCTAGGAATAGGTGAAATATTGAATGCTAAAAAATGAGATATAAGTTCCTGGACTAAGGACTGATAGTGCTTGAGGTGATTAGAGAGACAATGGATTGTATTTCGAACTTGTTTTATGACAATCTCTGAATCGCCAAACACTTTCAGATATTGAACTTTCAGGCCAATAGCTTTATATAGTCCTTGTACCAAGGCCTCATACTCAGCTGTATTATTCGTGCATTCAAATTCTAACCTACAAGAAAGCATATTTTTTTCTCCCTCATGGCTGACTAAAATACACCTTGCTCCTGGTCCTTCACTGGATTTAGAACCGTCAAAATATAAAAACCAAAATAAAAAATTATCAACACTTTTATTTACAGTATTCTCGGTAACATTAACAAATTTTGATCCATCGGTTTGTGAAAAAATTTCGATTTGGGATGTGAAATTGTTTACTAAGAAAGGAGATGGTTGGGCAATATAATTGCCAAAGAATGATTCAGAAGAATAATTTCCCAAAATATTATTGTTAAATGCAATTGGTTGATTCTCTTGTTCGAATTATGTGATAGTATGGGTCATGTGTTTCTCCCGCTTGATTTTTATTTGATTTGGCTTTCCCATGTAGGGTAGCCACATATGAGACCAATCGGTAGAAATATACCCATGGAGCTTCTTAGACCAATCCTTGCTCAAGATTAAACCATAAAACTCAGGTATATTAGCGATTAAGATATCAATTTTTTGAACTACTCGTGGATCAACTGATAACCTGATAGTAGCAGAGTTTATTTCTCCTAAGACCTGGACTTTGGTTCTCTCTAACTGCACAATGTGAATTGAAGACTTTTGGGATCTATGTTCAGTTTAGAACAAACTGAAGCTGGCATTATATTAGAATATGCCCCTGATTCAATCAAACAATTGTGTAGATTTCGATTATAGATTTTGTAGGTTAAGAGGAAAGGGGGGGTATGGGAATTTGATCTTTCTCCAATTAGAATCGTATAAATAGCCTCAACTCTACCAGAAGGTGGTTGTCCTGAATCATTTGCAGCTTTAGCACTAGGAAGAGGCGAAGTAGGAACTACATTTAGTTCCTTAAGAAGCAATTTCTACTGATTTTTTAATTTGCTAACTTCAATCATGGTGATGTTTGCCTTAGTCTTCTTCATGTCATCAACAATATTGTAATCCATTGAATCCGATACTACCAACGTCTTTGATGTTGAAGGTATATTTGAGGACGATTGTTGGTTTTGAGGCATTGTTGCAGCTGACTTCCTTGTGGGTACCTTTTCCTTTGTAGTATTAGTACCTGCACTCCTTTTCTTTGAGGTTGCCTGGATAGGTTCAGGAGCACTTTTGATCCTAGTAGTCACAGGAAAAGCTTCTTGTTCAGTTTCAGTGTTGGATTTTGGCAATATGAAGTCCCACATTCCATGGAATTCAACAACTTCCTCTTCTTCAAATTCATCGGACGGTGCAATTATTTCATCTTCTTCTTATTCCTCAAGGTCTGAATCTGCATTAGATATAACATTTGGTGGTTTTGACTCAGGTTTCTTAAAATTCCTATATGGTTTCTTTGTTGAATTTTTTGCTACTTGCTTTTTAATTTCAACCATTTCATTTGACATTGTTTTGAGGACCTTTTGAAGACCCTCCATATCATATGGATCTTTGTTGACTTTCTTCTTTAAATCGTCTTTGAAAGACACTCTTTTGGATTTCCTGTCTTCGAGAGCAGCTTTATTTTCCAAAGTGGTAATACGTTTTTCCACAGCGAGGGCTTCTTTCATGTTTTCGGCCAAAGTTGGTTTCCCAGCCCTATCTACAAAAATGGCTATATTTGAAGGTAAGGTTGTGATGTACCACTCGCTTCTAATTTGTTCACTTGGCTTGGAATCGGTGGGGATTTTGTTCAAGAGCTTATTGAATCGGGATTTAAACTCCTTAATTGGTTCTCTAGATTCAATCCTTAGATTTGAAAGATCATTAATCAGTTTGGCCAAGGATCTATCATCACCATATTTGGTAAGAAACGGCTCCTGAAAGATATTCCAAGTGGTAATAGATCCAGAGGGCAAGGAAAAATACCAAGACCCAACTGATCCTTGTAATGTGTAGGGGAAAATCCTAACTACAACATCTTCTTTTGTTGCTCCTTTTAGATTAACTGACAACATGAAATTATTTATGTGTTCCTCAGCTAATGTTCCAGCGTCTGGATTAAACTTTGGTAACCACTTCTTAGGATAATCAGGTAATGGATGTAATGGTGCAGGCATAGTGACTGCACCAGGACTATTCCATGGATTCTGAGCCATCTTGAGAGTACCAACGATTGTCGGTGGTGTTCCAGGTGCTTGGGGAGGAAGTGGTAATGAAGACTTAATAGGTCGTGATGTTGAAGGTGGTGATCCCTGGTGAACAATAATATGTTATGGGGAAGTGGATGTTTGATTTCACACTGGAGATGATGATATGGAAGATGATGGAGAAAAGGTCTCGCTACCAGAACCTTGAGTGTTCTTTTTATCCTTTTTCCTTTGGGGTAAAGGCAACTCAGCTGGTTCAATGCCGAGTTTTTCACTTTGAAGTCTGGTGAGAGGATGAGGAAGGTGGAGTTGCGAAGTCTCACTCCCTTGAGATACTTCAGATCTTTGAGGTGATATGGAGAAGCCTTGAAGTTTCTGGATGATATACTGAACTTCAGGGGACTTCCGACTTAAACGTTCTGAAGTATGATGGGGTTGAGCAGTGGTAGTTGATCCCTCTTCTTCTCATTTGGATACTGGTGTTTCAGAATGCAAACGGGAGGTCTGAGGTGAGGTGGAGGGTGATTTAATCTGAGAATGGTCTTTAGGTTTTGACTTACTCGCCATTCATAGTTGATGGCCCTCCTTCTAGTGCCAAAAATGTTGATCCCTCGAAAATCGTTGCATCAACATCGGGGGATAACCACCTGGTCCGGACATTAATACAGCTCCTTTTCCATTTGGGATGGTGGCTCCGATTGGATATAATGGGACCAGTTTCCCAGTAATGAATAAAAGGGGTGGATGAATGATTGGTTTTCTAATAAGTAATAATGAATGGAGGACTTAATCTATAAGCGAAAACACAAATGACTATTTTATCCCAGGAAGCTTCTATTCTTAAGTGCAACCTTTGGTGATCTGTGTTCATCAATAGGCATATAGATGACACTATTCAATAAACAAAGACATTCATTTAAATAATAATTGCTTCATTCAAATAGTTGAACGAAGTAATTGATAAAACATTGTTACACTTCTCTTTTTATATTAATAATAGATGTATGATTAGAATAATAGAAAACTGTAAACATCCAGTAGTGGAAAGTATAAAGACTGTTGTTAAAACACATGCATATATTCAATAATAGCAAGGATGATCAAACAACAATTCACATAAAAAGAATAAATTCATACATAGATAATAGTACCATATGAGCTGCAAATCATTCCCAATGTCAATCGCTATTTGAATTCCTTCTTCCGACTCAGAAATACTTTTAAATAAAGACAGTAATGCACATCCACATAAAAGCTTCGCTATCAAAATTGGAATAATTGGTCCAGTTTTCATAAAAGAATATGCCTGAAGTACAGTAGTGCAACTTCAGGCTTAAGTCATATACAAAAACTTACGACCCTTTCTAAATACATGAAAGGGTCTATAAATACTAAATTAAACTAACAAACTACAAAATTAAAATGCTACTAAATTGTTATAACTCGATCTTGAATATCTCCCCCACAGCAATTTGATAGTCGGCAACATGATTCATCACTCAGGTTGTTTGCCTTTTGACTTGAGTTGGTATATTTCCAGGATTGATTCCACTTCTTGAGGGCGACTGAGACGATAATTGATTTGAGTAGCATAGGTGGCATCATGTATATCGGGAATGATAGACACGATTGCATCCGTCAGGCACTTGAAGGCGGCTCTCTGGCTGTATGGTTTTACTAGGAACAACCAATAGATGTCCCAAGTTAAACTTTTAACTCTTGTGATCAATCTCCCATTCTTTTCTAGCTCTTGGTAACATGATTGCTCCAATGCTTTTGCCGATAATAATTTACCTGGTGTACATTGAGAGATCATGTTAGATAAATAGAGAGTATTGTTAATCAAATCAATCAAATTGTTTGTAGATAATTTGCATAGAAACCGCTCTCTCTGCTTTCATCAATTGGGACTGCCACTCCATGAATAGAATTTCGTTATGGGATTCTAAGATTTTAGGCAAGTTCGCTGCCTGTCCCTCATTAGTGTCCTGCCAAGTAAGAAAATCCATTCAAGTCTCATCGGCTTGCTCTAAATCCTGTCTGGCATCAAATGATTTATCTATTATAAATGTTGTTATGTCGCATAGAGGTTCAACTTGGGCAATTTTATGACACAACAATCTTATTTGTGTTATATTAGTGCCTTATTAATCTGTATTGCCTCTACTCTTAAATCGGTAGGCTGGGGAAGACTCTTGAACTTCTCTACTTGAGCTGATAATTGAGCAATTTTCTCATCTTTTGTTTTTACCATCTGTTCATTCATTGCCTTCAATTTTTCTAATGCATCCGATAATTCTTTCTGTCTTTGAATCGCTACCGAATCTGCCATCTGTTTCTCTTCATGCAACTGTTTGTTCAGTTGGTTATTTAACTGTTGTTGTGTGGACAATTGTTGTTGTAGTTGTTTTGCTTTTTGTTGTGCTTCCGATAGTTGTGTTTGTAGTGAGGCGATTGCTTAATCCTTTTCTTTCAACAAATTCCTCACCTTCGATGCCTTGTCCATGGTGGCTACCAAATAGGCACCAGCATATTGGGACAATTTTGTCAGATCATCGGAAGGGTCGAATTCTTCCTTCCAAACTACATTGGCTGTTACTATTTGTTCAGGCAACAGGGAAGGTTGATCAATCCTTCTCATTTTCCGCTATTGCTTTATTACAGCCCTATGTTTTGGGATATAGAAGACATCCACTGGAGGAATATCTTCCACTTACAAAATGATTTGATCCGAAGGATCCTTAGGAATTATTTCTATTTCTGTTGTAGGGGGTAGACCACTAGTTCCTTTGCTTGGAACCTCTTTCGATGTTGTATCCTGTGTATCGGCCACTTTGGATGTATCGGAATCTCTTGAGCTCTCAAGATTTCTTATAATTGAATCAAATTGATGCCATTCCTGGAGCAATCCCGAGTCAATCTGAGTGTCGACATTCATATCTTTGCTGCTCTGCTCCTGCTGCCTTCTCTGTTCCTCCTCACGTATTCTCTCTTGTTCTTTCCTTTGTGCTTCCTCTCTATCTTTCCTCTATTCTTCTTCTCGTTCTTTCCTCTATGCTTCTTCCTGTTCTTTCGTCCGAAGTTCCTCCTGCTCTCTTCTTTGGGCTTCTTCAAAAATTTCTGATGTAGCAGGAGGTTGTTGGTAGGTTGCTGCTCAAGCTCGCTTGACTGAATCATTGAGGTAGTCGCTAACAAATCTAGAGGCAGAGTTTGCAACCTCTGCTCTCTAAGTTTGTTGAATTCAACTAACCCATCATCATGGTATCTCATTTTATCTATCGCTTGCACCTGAAATAGCGACTCAGCGGAGGAGAACAGGTCATCAAACTCATCTTCTTTATGTTCGAATTTAGTGAGTTTGGCCTGCTCTAGAAAATTATAGACGACTTTTTTGGATCAAAATGTCTCTCAAGAAGAGTGGTGAGATTTATTATATTAATCTTTTCCACCTCTTTCTCTGCATGCTTATAATCATGCAGAGTATAGACGCCACACCTTAGAGGAAAAGGAGGCCAGACTTGCTTCTTTGAATTCCTTAAAATATTTGTAGATGATGCGGATGTAAGATGATATGCTATCTCTCGAGCTAATAGTTTGTCTGGTGTATACAAGGGGAGGATATGAGGCCTGTCCTGACTGCCGAAAACTCTCACATAGGTAAATTTATCTTCTCCGAATGAGGTTCCTAAAGCTGTCAATTCAATTTCTGCTTGAGGGGAAATCTTAGGGGCAGGTTTATTAAAAAGTGCATAGTAAATAGGTAGCATGAATCCATTGCAAACTTGATATAGGTGGTGTTTATAATGGGCTTTCCACAAATTCTAGTGATAGATATGAATGGGCATGGGGTCCTATGGTGTCCATCTCTACCCTAGCACAGGAAACTCAGAACTAAAACAGAGGGTGTCTAAAATGTAGGCACTAAATTAAAATGGAGGGAAAAATCTATCAGTAACATGGGATTTCTTTCTGAACTCAAGAATGGTTGCTAATTTATCAGATACTATATTCCCCCAGTCCATGATTTCAGGATTGCATGTTGCTTCCATCAAAGGTACCATCTCTATGGAAAATTTTGAGGAGTCATGCAAACCCCACATTCGACACATCATAGCTCCAACATAACAATAAGGAGAACATAAGGAATCAATGGAGTACTTACCTGAAGACTCATGTTTGTGTTTCCCCAGGTTCTGTCTCCATTCCTATATAGGCACTAACTCAGTTTCATTTTCATCTCTGAACTTTTCCAGAAATGCTTTGTTGTACTTCTTCTTTGGTTCAAGCAAATGGTACATTTGTCTCAAATAATTGGGCTGAAACGAACCGAATACTCTCCCATCAATAGTGCAGAATGTTCTATTCATAATTGGAATTTCTTCAACGGCCCATCTCACTACATCGGTATATGGAAGAATTTTCTCTCGAGTCGCTATCCTGTGTAGGTAGGAATGAGGTAAATCTTTTAGAGTCGCATCAAATTTTCGGCTAGAGCCTACTGTAGCTTGTACTGATGTCTGTTGAGGTGCTTTGGCTTTGACCAAGTTGTAAATGCTTTGCCAAGTAGTATTACCGAGACCAAGACATGTGGTATCTGAGATTAATCCTTTTTTACTTGGTCTCGGATCAGCAGCATGTTGTCCTGTTACCACAGAGGCTGAAGTTGTTCCAAATTTCTTAGATTTTTTCCCCATTTGGTATGAATTCACTACTGTGGAGAAGCTTTGCACAAGAGGTAAAATGAATGTAATACGGAGAATAGATAGCGAAAACCAAGTATGGAACAATTATGCCAATCAATGAATAATGGAAGATTATCATAAGGCTCCCGCGGATACAATCTTTGAAGGGATTTTGGCATAATTGCTCCATTAATTGGCTGTTAAAGCGTGTCAACCATTTAAATTCTCATCATATCGTTTATTTGCTGAATAGTCTACTTAAGCATGGATTTGATTTTTTGCGGCTCGGTGCAAGTGAATCACTATCGGGAAGAGAAAGGATTTTAATAATAATTAATACAATATGCTGAAGCCATGTCAATACTTTTTGAAAGTCGTGCTTGGCTTTATCGCAATCAGCGATCGGAGGGAACCTTGAGTAGTTTTATTTAAGTTATTGTGGAATCCCCAATCGCTAATAGCGATATCGCTTAGCTTGCATCAGGAGCTTTAAGGAGAAGACGTTTCGTTGTATTCATATTGCATTCCCCGATCGTCGATAGTGATATCACATCAGAGCAAGGAGAGGGGCGTTTTGTTGTGATTGCTTGTTTTCCTGATAGCCGATGGTTATTCACGCTTGTTGCATCGGGGAAAACCAATGGGTCTTTTGTTATGAATCCTTTGTTATTGCGATATGTGATCTTGTGATCGCTTTATCACAATAATAAAGAGTTATTCATTTTTTATTATAAGACCGATTATTTATTAACTCAAAAGGTTTTTATAATGTTTTGTTTGTTTCTGGACCTTTTGAGGAATGATAACTTAATACCAATTTAATCTAAAAGGGACCCATTTCATATTATAATTTTCAAAATTAAAATACTATGAATTGGGGGGTTGTTGTATAGCACAACAGGTCCCTGTCACGAATATTTTTCCATTTGCTCAAGTTCAAATCTTTGTCTCAATAATGATATGCTCTCAAGCTCTGTCCATTCATTTGGCTCATTGAGTTTAGTTCCTGATTCTCCTTTCCCAAATGATGTAGATCGTGGTTCCTATAATGTACATGATTCTAGTGTTGAGATTGCAAGTTTAGATGTCCTATCACCCATCCAAGGTCTGCAAATTTCAACATAGTTCCTCATTCTTCTCATTGCTTCATTTTTCTCCCCTCGACCTCCGCCTCTACTCCATCCATTTCTTCTCTCTTTGCATCCTCCCCATTGATTGATCCTCTAAACCCTTCTAGTGATGTTTTCCTTCTTAACCCTGCCTTTCCTCTTAACTCATCATTGAGCTTTGCCCCTTTGACCTCTGCTCCATTGGCATCCACCGCATTGATTAATCCTCTGCCCCCATCCAAACCTTTGAGAAAATCTTTTTCCCTTAACTTGAGCTCAACCTTGACCTCTACACCTTCAACCTCTATACCTCTTACGTCCTCCCCTTTAATTGGTCCTCTGTCCCAATTGAACCCTTCTAGTGGTGCATTCTTCCTTAACTCGGCCTCTGGCTCAAGATTTCTTCCTTGACATCATTCTTTCCTTGGTTCCCTTTTTGGGACCCTCTCATCCCCTAATTATTTTATTAATATCAACAATGATGGCCTTAACTCAATTTCTAATCATTTTTCCTCTAATATCCCCCTTATTCTAGTTACTAGAGAAATTTCCCATACAGCTTTAACTAAAAACTCTTCTATGAATAATAATAATAACAAACTTAATAATGATATTAAGCTTAAGAATAACAATATTATTGTTTCAACAATAATAATAATAATTATCCTATTCTTAAAAAGGCTAATAATAATAATAATAATAATCCTATTTTTAAAAAGGTTAATAACAATAATAATAATAATAATAATTTTAAGAATTATACTATTTTTTTTAAAATGTTATTAATTGCTCTAGTTTAGATCTTCTCCAGTTTTATCCTCCTCCGTAATGGGCTTAATTTTTCCCTATCCCTTAAAAAAATTTCCGTAGATGACATTATTTGTAACATTGAACATGGTATTATACCACTTGTAGAAAATGGCTAATTAGTTAATAAAAAAATGACTAAATTTGATGACCATTTTTCAGTCGGTGACCAACAAAAGCTAATTTATAGTACCTAATAATGCGACCAACTTTTAGTTGTTTTTAGCTTAGTCATTTATTAGTTGCTCAATTTTGTTGTCTACTAGTATATTTAGTCATATATTTAGTCATTAATTTAGTCATTGATTTAGTCATTAATTGCCACAATTAATGACCAAATATATAAAAAATATATATATTACTATATGATTGCCTAAGAAAAACAATTAATGACCAAAGAAATATGACCAAAATAGTTGTCATGTTATAAGATACTATAAATTAGCTACTAATAATCATATATATGCAAATTTTAGTCACCATTTGAAACCATTTAACGACAAAATTCAATATGACTAAATTTTGATCATGTTATAAGATACTATCACTACAACAAAACCAGCGATTTGCGCCAGATTTAGCGCCAGATTTTAGTGCATTTTTTTTGTAATTGTGATGAGCAACCTGGCGCTAAATCTGGCTCTATTGTACAATTTTTAAAGCGTCCTTTTTTGCGTCTGATTTTGCGTCCTTTTTCACTCTAGATTTTGCATCATTTTTTGCACCAAACTATGCATCATTTTTTGCGTCAAATTTTGAACCAAGATTTGCATCTTATTTTATGACATGTTTTGCTTCTAGTTTTGTGTCATTTTTTGCATCTATTTTTCATTGTCTTTTGCTTCCTATTTTGTGTCATTCTTTGCTTCCATTTTTGCACCATCATTTGCATCAAGTTTACACTGTATTTTGCT
>APFE030219605.1:0-20070 GCA_000404065.3 Pinus taeda
TCATTGCCTATGAGATGAGAAAAGGAATCCCAAGTTCCAAAGATGCAACATTCAAGGCCTCAAAATCAAAAAATGGGGAAGGATGGAATACCAGCAGTGATGACTCCAATGTTGAATCTGAATTGGCGCAATTTGTACGAAGACTAAGAAAGGATCCAAGATAAAAGGTAAGTACCCTCTTATTTGTTTCAAATGAGGAAGAATAGGTCATTAAGCTACAAAATGTCCTCATAAGCATGATAGTGATGATGAAAAGGATTCTAAAAGGATAGTATACAAAAACAAAGGGTTCAATAAGAAGAATTTATTCTCGAAGCAAGATGAGTCTCATGAAGATGAATTTGTAGTCATCAAGAGGAAATTAACTAATCATTTCCCTCATCACAAAGGAGGTAATGATGAATCAGATGAAGAAAATGACTATGCTGGAAGCCAAGAAGTATTATTCATGGCTTTCACAAATAATGATGATTTAGGACTAGAAGGAAATGTATGTGAATTGTTAATGAGTCCCATTGAAGAAAATGAGAAATTACAAAATAAAATCATCTCTCTCAAAGTAGAAAAGGAGGAAGCAAAAAGAAGGGAAGACCTCTTGGAAAATAAGCTAAAAGAAAAGGAAGAAATTTGTGAAAATCATGAAGCTAAAATAGTATCTCTGAGGAAGGAATTGGAGCAAGTCAAAAAGAGTTGGGAAAGCTCTCAAACACTTGACATTATCCTAAATGCTCAAAAACCTCAATATGACAAATCTGGGATAGGTTTTAAAGGAGAATCATCAAGTACTAAGGATAATGCGAAAAGCTATGCCGACATATTTTCCAGTAACCGAAAGGAAGAAAAATCATTTCATCAAAGGCCCATCTCAAATCAAAAGAATGAAGAAAGAGTAACTCCAAGGAAGAATGTTGATTCAAATCATGGCTATTACAACAGGTACCAAACTATCTTTTTTGAGCATTGTTATTATTGTTAAATTTTTGGTCATCAAGCTAAACATTGCATGGCTCGTAAGAATAGAACACCAAAATTGAAGGATCAAACAAACAAACCATATGGTCTCAAAGGGCAAGGACAAATCAAGACCTACAACTCTTTTGATCCTTTGGCCAAATTTGATCCAATCTGCTCATCATGTAATGATAATGGACATAATAAAAAAAATTTCTCCCTCAAAAGAAGAGAAACAAAAAATGAGAATCCCAATACGAATAAATGTGGCCTAGCCCTGTGTGCTCATAGTGATGAAAATCATTGGTTTGTGGATAGTGGGTGGTCTAGACATATGACAGGGGACAAAAGAAAGTTTGTCTCATTGAACAAAAAGGAAGGAAATGTATCATTTGGAAGTGGATCTGCCAAAATTGCTGGAAAAGGAACTGTTACCCTTATTAATGGAAAATGAAAGGCTCAAAATGCTTTCTTGGTAGATGGGCTCAAACAAAATCTCTTGAGTGTTAGCCAAATCTGTGATCAAGGACATAATATTGTCTTTAGCACCAGAGATTGTGAAATAAGGAACTCTTCCTTAGGAGAACTTGTGGCAAAAGGAGTTAGAACATCATATAACGTATACATTCTGAACAAAATTGAAAAAGATAAATGTTATCTAAGTCAAACAAATGAAATTTGGTTGTGGCACAAGCGACTGGGACATACAAGTTTCGATAACTTGATCAATATCAACAATATCAATGTAGTGCCAGACATACCAAAGTTATTCAAGCCAAATCAAGGTGTATGTGGTCCATGTCAACATGGAAAGAAAACTAGAACCAACCACAAGACCAAGGAGTTCTTTACATCAAAACCTTTGGATATCATTCATGCTGATTTATGTGGACCAATTAGAACTCCGACGCTCCAAGGAGAAAGGCACTTTACTTTATTTATTGATGAATATATTAGAATGACGTGGGCATATTTCATAAAATATAAATCCGAAGCATTTGAATGTTTTAAGAATCTTAAAGCTCTTGTAGAAAATGAAAAGGATTCTAAGATTAAATGTCTTAGAACGGATAGAGGGGGAGAATTCACATCAAAAGAATTTGATGAATGATGTAAAGTACATGGAATTGAAAGAGAAATCTCTGCCGCTAGAACACCCAAGTAGAATGGGGTAGTTGAAAGAAGAAACCGAACTGTTCAAGAAATGGAAAGAACAATGTTACTAGCAGCTGACTTGTAGCCAAAATTTTGGAGAGAAGCAGTTGGGACAACAATTTATACCTTGAATCGAACTCAACTAAGACCAAATAATGAGAAGAATCCTTATGAATTATGGAAAGGAAGACTTGCTTCAGTAAAATACTTCAATATTTTTGGAAGCAAGTGCTTCATAAAAATCAATGATGACTCACCAAGAAAATTTGATTCTTGGGTTGACGAAGGAATATTCCTTGGATATTCTACAAGGATCAAAGCCTACAAGTGCTACAATAATCGACTACGGAAAATAGTGGAAGGCATTGACGTGAAGATTGATGAAGACCTTCCAGAAAAGGAAATTGAAGATCATGAAGTTGACCCTCTCATTGAAGAAAACTAAGAAGAACCTGAAAAAGAGGAAGAAGATCAAGAAAAACAAAAGGAAAAAGAACCATCTCAAACCCCTTCAAACGTGAAGTTCCTCCAAAAACATCACCCGAAAGAGAAGATTATTGGAAATGTAGATGAGGGGATACAAACTCGAAGAAGGATGACAAGTACACCAAGGAAAAATGATGTTGCTCTCCTATCTATGATAGAACCAAAAACTTTTACTCAAGCAAGGATCCTCATTGGGTGGAAGCCATGGAAGAAGAAATGTCTCAAATCGAGAAGAATGAGACATGGGAGTTGGTACCTCATCCAAAGGATAAAAATATAATTGGAACCAAGTGGGTGTTTAAAAGCAAAATGAATGAAGATGGAAAAATCATCAGAAATAGGGCAAGGCTTGTTTATAAAGGTTATTCACAAATTGAAGGAATCGAATTTGAAGAAACCTTTGCACCAGTAGCTCATATGGAAGCTATAAGGATGTTCTTGTCATTTTCTTGCTCAAAAGGATTCAAAGTCTATCATATGGACGTAAAATCAACATTTTCTGAATGGGGAACTCAAGGAAGAAGTCTACATGGAGCAACCAGAAGGTTTTAATCTAGCAGAAGGAAAATACTTTGTTTGTAAGTTGAAAAAGGAATTAAATGGGTTGAAACGAGCTCCTAGAGCTTGGCACGCAAGATTGGATCACTATCTACAACAACAAGGCTTCAAGAAGGGGGTGGCCAGAAGTAATATCTACATGAAGATAAATGAGGATAAGTTACTAGTCACTCTTGTCTATGTTGATGATTTGATATTTGCTAGCAATCATGATGAGATGAGCCATGAGTTTTCTCAAAATATGTCAAAATAGTTCGAAATGTCGATGATAGGAGATTTATATTACTTCCTTGGACTACAAGTATCTCAAACCACAACAGGCATGTTCATATCTCAAGCAAAATATCTTAAAGACATGCTTAAAAGATATGGAATGGAAGACTATACACCCATGAGCATACCTATGACCACAGATTGCAAATTAAGAAAAGATGATGACTCTCCTTCGGTAGATGCAACTCATTACAAATCAATAATTGGAGCCCTCCTATAATTGACTACTATGAGACTTGACATTATGCAAGCAGTAGCAATGGTGGGAATATTTCAATCAGCTCCTAAACAATCCCATTTGTTGGCTGTAAAAAGAATTTTCAGATACTTGAAAGGAACTCTTGATTTTGATCTTTGGTACCTTAAGAGCTCAACTCTTACTGTGACTGCATACACTGATGCTGATTGGGCCGGAAGTGTCGATGATCGAAAAAGTACTAGTGGGAATGCATTATTCCTGGGAGATTATCTAGTATCTTGGCTCAACAGAAAACAAACATCCATATCACTATCTATAGCTGAAGCCGAGTATATAGCCGCTGCATATTGTTGTAGTCAAATATTATGGATGAAGGAAGCTTTGAAAGATGTCAACATAGGTACCAATAAACCAATCACCATTTATTGTGATAAGACAAGCGTTATCAGTCTCAACAAAAATCCGGTGATGCACTCAAAGACCAAACATATACCAATCAAGTATCATTTCCTTTGTGAACAAGTAGCTAAACAAAACATAAAGTTGGAATATATCAATACCAAGTAGTAGATTGCTGATATTTTTACAAAACCTCTTCCTCGAGAAGCATTTGAACATCTTTGCCAAAATATGGGGGTTATTTCTCTAGCATCACACTAAGCTGATTCTTAAGATGCTGCATGAGAGGGGGAGCAGTTTGACAGGGGGAGTCCTTGTGCACTCCTTTGCCATTGATGTCAAAGGGGGAGAGAAGAAAAATATTGCCATCCAATGACAAAGGGGGAGATTGTTAATCTAGGTCTCATTGATGTCAATATATTGAAGAACGCAGGGACTTGGTGGTAATCAATGAAAGAACCAAATGATGGAGAAGCCCAACACTCAAAGACACTCTGCTCTACCTCCATTTCTACACTAATGATGATCAGTCACACTACTAATATGTTTCTCCATCTTAGAGGAAGAATATCATCATGAGACCCATATCATATTTTAGAGCATACTTTTAGCTTTCTAATGAGCTATCACATGCCCTGAAACTCCAAATATTTTAGGAGATATGATTTTTTTAAGAAAAGGGTATAATTATGGTTAGTAAGCCAACTTGAACTTGTCAAACTCATGTCAGCTTAGCTAGGAGACACAACCTTTCATTTTTCATACGCAAACAAGTATATATATAGAAGGAACTCCACATTATTGAAGTATAGAACAGTTTAGTGTGAAAAGATAAGGATATACAATTCACATCTTGTGAACTAAGGATAGAGCTAGCCACTTTAAGAACTGATTTGCGGATTGCTGTGCCTAAAAATTGAAGTGTAGATGAGGGGTTTGCACTTATACTTCACAAGGGTCTGCTTAACTGTGGGTCTATCCAACATTAGATTAAATCAATGAATTGTGGACTGTAAAAGGCTGTGGAAGTATTTAAGGATTGCAGATAGAGACATCATCTTAAAAGAGAACTGTATACAGTTTAATAGGTGGACCATCTTATTCAAGCTCAGACTGTGTGCAGAAACTCTGATCGTGACGAATACTTGATCACATTGGATCATAACTGTACGTCCATTAACATAGTAACTCTGGTTTTTTGGCTCCAGTATTGCTCGAACTGTGGACACTCTTCTCGGACAATAGTGACAGTGGAGGATTCTCTACGATGCAGTGAAGTGAAATGACCAATTTGTACAGTGGCTTGGAGCTTGTTATGTAGCTAGAGATTGTGAAATAAGGAACTCTTCCTTAGGAGAACTTGTGGCAAAAGGAGTTAGAACATCATATAACGTATACATTCTGAACAAAATTGAAGAAGATAAATGTTATCTAAGTCAAACAAATGAAAGTTGGTTGTGGCACAAGTGACTAGGACATACAAGTTTCGATAACTTGATCAATATCAGCAATATCAATGCAGTGCCAGACATACCAAAGTTATTCAAGCCAAATCAAGGTGTATGTGGTCCATGTCAACATGGAAAGAAAACTAGAACCAACCACAAGACCAAGGAGTTCTTTACATCAAAACCTTTGGATATCATTCATGCTGATTTATGTGGACCAATTAGAACTCCGACGCTCCAAGGAGAAAGGTACTTTACTTTATTTATTGTTGAATATACTAGAATGATGTGGGCATATTTCATAAAATATAAATCCGAAGCATTTGAATGTTTTAAGAATCTTAAAGCTCTTGTAGAAAATGAAAAGGATTCTAAGATTAAATGTCTTAGAATGGATAGAGGGGGAGAATTCACATAAAAAGAATATGATGAATGATGTAAAGTACATGGAATTGAAAGAGAAATCTCTGCCGCTAGAACACCCAAGTAGAATGGGGTAGTTGAAAGAAGAAACCGAACTGTTCAAGAAATGGAAAGAACAATGTTACTAGCAGCTGACTTGTAGCCAAAATTTTGGAGAGAAGCAGTTGGGACAACAATTTATACCTTGAATCGAACTCAACTAAGACCAAATAATGAGAAGAATCCTTATGAATTATGGAAAGGAAGACTTGCTTCAGTAAAATACTTCAATATTTTTGGAAGCAAGTGCTTCATAAAAATCAATGATGACTCACCAAGAAAATTTGATTCTTGGGTTGACGAAGGAATATTCCTTGGATATTCTACAAGGATCAAAGCCTACAAGTGCTACAATAATCGACTACGGAAAATAGTGGAAGGCATTGACGTGAAGATTGATGAAGACCTTCCAGAAAAGGAAATTGAAGATCATGAAGTTGACCCTCTCATTGAAGAAAACTAAGAAGAACCTGAAAAAGAGGACGAAAGATCAAGAAAAACAAAAGGAAAAAGAACCATCTCAAACCCCTTCAAACGTGAAGTTCCTCCAAAAACATCACCCGAAAGAGAAGATTATTGGAAATGTAGATGAGGGGATACAAACTCGAAGAAGGATGACAAGTACACCAAGGAAAAATGATGTTGCTCTCCTATCTATGATAGAACCAAAAACTTTTACTCAAGCAAGGATCCTCATTGGGTGGAAGCCATGGAAGAAGAAATGTCTCAAATCGAGAAGAATGAGACATGGGAGTTGGTACCTCATCCAAAGGATAAAAATATAATTGGAACCAAGTGGGTGTTTGAAAACAAAATGAATGAAGATGGAAAAATCATCAGAAATAGGGCAAGGCTTGTTTATAAAGGTTATTCACAAATTGAAGGAATCGAATTTGAAGAAACCTTTGCACTAGTAGCTCATATGGAAGATATAAGGATGTTCTTGTCATTTTCTTGCTCAGGATTCAAAGTCTATCATATGGACGTAAAATCAACATTTTCTGAATGGGGAACTCAAGGAAGAAGTCTACATGGAGCAACCAGAAGGTTTTAATCTAGCAGAAGGAAAAGACTTTGTTTGTAAGTTGAAAAAGGAATTATATAGGTTGAAACGAGCTCCTAGAGCTTGGCACGCAAGATTGGATCACTATCTACAACAACAAGGCTTCAAGAAGGGGGTGGCCAGAAGTAATCTCTACATGAAGATAGATGAGGATAAGTTACTAGTCACTCTTGTCTATGTTGATGATTTGATATTTGCTAGCAATCATGATGAGATGAGCCATGAGTTTTCTCAAAATATATCAAAATAGTTTGAAATGTCGATGATAGGAGAGTTATATTACTTCCTTGGACTACAAGTATCTCAAACCACAACAGGCATGTTCATATCTCAAGCAAAATATCTTAAAGACATGCTTAAAAGATATGGAATGGAAGACTGTACACCCATGAGCATACCTATGACCACAGATTGCAAATTAAGCAAAGATGATGACTCTCCTTTGGTAGATGCAACTCATTACAAGTCAATAATTGGAGCCCTCCTATAATTGACTACTACGAGACTTGACATTATGCAAGCAGTAGCAATGGTGGGAAGATTTCAATCAACTCCTAAACAATCCCATTTGTTGGCTGTAAAAAGAATTTTCAGATACTTGAAAGGAACTCTTGATTTTGATCTTTGGTACCCTAAGAGCTCAACTCTTACTGTGACTGCATACACTGATGCTGATTGGGCCGGAAGTGTCGATGATCGAAAAAGTACTAGTGGGAATGCATTATTCCTGGGAGATTATCTAGTATCTTGGCTCAACAGAAAACAAACATCCATATCACTATCTATAGCTGAAGCCGAGTATATAGCCGCTGCATATTGTTGTAGTCAAATATTATGGATGAAGGAAGCTCTGAAAGATGTCAACATAGGTACCAATAAACCAATCACCATTTATTGTGATAAGACAAGTGTTATCAGTCTCAACAAAAATCCGGTGATGCACTCAAAGACCAAACATATACCAATCAAGTATCATTTCCTTCGTGAACAAGTAGCTAAACAAAACATAAAGTTGGAATATATCAATACCAAGTAGTAGATTGCTGATATTTTTACAAAACCTCTTCCTCGAGAAGCATTTGAACATCTTTGCCAAAATATGGGGGTTATTTCTCTAGCATCACACTAAGCTGATTCTTCAAATGCTGCATGACAGGGGGAGCAGTTCGACAGGGGGAGTCCTTGTGCACTCCTTTGCCATTGATGTCAATGGGGGAGAGAAGAAAAATATTGCCATCCAATGACAAAGGGGGAGATTGTTAATCTAGGTCTCATTGATGTCAATATATTGAAGAACGCAGGGACTTGGTGGTAATCAATGAAAGAACCAAACGATGGAGAAGCCCAACACTCAAAGACACTCTGCTCTACCTCCATTTCTACACTAATGATGATCAGTCACACTACTAATATTTTTCTCCATCTTAGAGGAAGAATATCATCATGAGACCCATATCATATTTTAGAGCATACTTTTAGCTTTCTAATGAGCTATCACATGCCCTGAAACTCCAAATATTTTAGGAGATATGATATTTTTAAGAAAAGGGTATAATTATGGTTAGTAAGCCAACTTGAACTTGTCAAACTCATGTCAGCTTAGCTAGGAGACACAACCTTTCATTTTTCATACGCAAACAAGTATATATATAGAAGGAACTCCACATTATTGAAGTATAGAACATTTTAGTGTGAAAAGATAAGGATATACAATTCACATCTTGTGAACTAAGGATAGAGCTAGCCACTTTAAGAACTGATTTGCGGATTGCTGTGCCTAAAAATTGAAGTGTAGATGAGGGGTTTGCACTTATACTTCACAAGGGTCTGCTTAACTGTGGGTCTATCCAACATTAGATTAAATCAATGAATTGTGGACTGTAAAAGGCCGTGGAAGTATTTAAGGATTGCAGATAGAGACATCATCTTAAAAGAGAACTGTATACAGTTTAATAGGTGGACCATCTTATTCAAGCTTAGACTGTGTGCAGAAACTCTGATCGTGACGGATACTTGATCACAGTGGATCATAACTGTACGTCCATTAACATAATAACTCTGGTTTTTTGGCTCCAGTATTGCTCGAACTGTGGAAAGGTATTTCAAATAGAGACATGGACACTCTTCTCAGACAACAGTGACAGTGGAGGATTCTCTACGATGCAGTGAAGTGAAATGACCAATTTGTACAGTGGCTTGGAGCTTGTTATGTAGCTGAGCTATGGTTTATGAACTGAGATTGTAACAACAATGAAGTCTAGTGGTGGACAAGGTACAGTGAAAAGTAAGTGAATTTAATCTCAAGTATTTCTGGAATAAGAACATTCAAGTAAGTTATATTTATACTTTCTATTAATAACAACAGGATTAGTGTCCTTGGAGTCGGTGCTCCTAAACACATGGTAGGTGCCTTGGATTAGATAGGGTCGAAGCCCTAGAAATCAGAGCCTCATCAAAACCAAATTGGTACTTGGGAATAATTATCATGCACTGTATTTATCCTTTTATACTCGATAAAATTATTGTTATACGTTTCTCTGATTAAATTGTGAAGAATATAACTGGTAATAATAACAATTGAAATAAAATACTGATTCACCCCCCTCTTAGTAGTTCCAACACCTCCATGATCAGTTCATCAAGTTTATTTCAAAATTTTACATATTATTTTTAGAAAAAAGCATGGTGAATACATTCTTGAGTAGATTCTTCCTTAGGACGACATTACAAAAGTATAATACCCCATTTTTGAACTTTCTCTTGATGAACTAGTGAAGAATTTCTACATGTTTTGTTATTGGAAAATTTGATTCTTCTACCAATTTTAGTACAATGGTTATAATAGGGCAGGGTGGTCCTTCCACTCTATTGGACTCTTTATTTTGAGGGATCCAACTAACTCATGATTACATGCAACCTTTATTGTAACTTCTATTTTATGGATGACAATATAATTGTATATGCTTCTTATTAGTTGGTGAAAATTCATAAAGCCCATGTTGAATATATAGCTAGAAGTAAACATCTTGATGATGTTGCATAATTTGGATTTTTAAAAATTGCTAAACCAAACCTTTCATTCCTGAAAAACTACACACTAAAACCAACCTTCCCCCCTTGTACATACCTCAATGTCCTCTTTGCAACATTCCAATGCATAAATCTCAACAAAATATGGAAGCAACAATTGTTACAATGCTTACCTTTGACTTGGCATAAATAAGGCATACCAAACTTACTACAAAAATTCTCTACAAGGTTTCATATACATTTTAGGGTATTTTGTTGATATCTTCAACTTTGTCTTTGTTCATATTGTCAAATCCCTTGCAATTTTACACCTTTAACTACTTAAATAATTCTTTTACATATCTGGCTTGAGAATTAAGATGTTCTCATTCTTCTACGATAGTTCAAATTCTAGATAGTGAATCAGAAGCCCCAAATTTGTCATCTTGAAGGTTGTTTTCAAATCCTATTTTATTTAATCAATTGGACTTGCCTCACTCTCCATAATTATGAGATTGTATTCATAAGCATGAATAATGGTGCCTTAACTTTGCCTTTTGATGTAGAAGTTTGGATTTATTTCATCTGAAAATTTCTTGATTTCATGCGCTCACCTATTTTCACGTATCATGCGCTTTGTTCCATCAAGTCATATGGTGCTTACAAACCTTTAAACCAATTACTTCCTACATTTTTTGTTGAGTAATGTACACCTCCTACCTAAGGACTCCAATCAAAAAAACATTGTTCACATCCATTTGGTGGATGCTCCAACCAAATTGTCTTTCCAATGGCAACACCATTGTAACTTGGTTATTTTTTCTATTGGGGCAAAAGTCTCTTCAAAACCAATCTCTTTTGCATGTGTACCTGTTTGCTACCAATTTAGCCTTGTGTTGTTTATGGAGTCATTTTCTTTATAATTCATTTTTAAAAGCTATTTGCAACCAATTGGAGTCTTCTTAGTAGGCAATTGAACCAACTTTGAAGTTTTACATTTGTATAATGTGACAAACTTCACATTGATTGCATTGTTCCATTCCTTACTATTACTAGCTTCTTGAATAATGTTAAGTTCAAATGAAGAATTTATATTTTGTCACATGTATTAAATTGATGAATTTGACTTTTTCTCATGTTTTTAATGCTATCTTTGGAATCTTCTCGAGCTTTGAAGCGTTACTATCTTCTTCCTCCCACCACTTTCTTTCATATGGCATCTTCTCAACCAAGAAGCATTGTTCTCTCTCCTTGTAGGAGATCGTTGAATTTTATGTTGTTAGTGCTTGAATATGCATGGTTTATTTTCCATTTCTGGATACATTCTTTTCAACATCATATTAGGAGATGGGAACGTTGGGATTTTGGTACGAGTCATGGACATTGTATTAAAAATATGGTTTGAGCATAATTTTTTGTTGTACATAGGAAATAGTTATGACAATCTATGATACCTCTTGTCACGTGTTTGGTGGAATGTTTAATTGTTGAATTCACATATTAGAGGCACCATTGCACATGTGACATATTAGAGGCACCATTGACAATATTTCATCATTTTAGACATATGTTCACATGCATGTTTCTCCATTGGAGAATGAATTTGGGTGTGTTCATGGTTTTCAAGGTGTATTCTACATTTTAAAGGCATATTATGTTTTTTAATCTTCTCCATCAAGTAATTACATTATATACAAGACATTAGGATCATAATGCACAAGAGACAAAGAACACAAGAGATTAGGCCAGAGGCCAAGACAAAATCCCACCGAGGGGGAATACCTATCAATCCTTTACTTATAGATTCAAGAGAAATCAAAGTCAAATATAGTCCAGTAACTAGCTCCTTCCATTTCCAAGTCAACCCCCCCTCCATGATTCATCTTCCAACATAGAAATCTGGACTACAGGACCTTAGACTAACTGCTATAGAGAACTTCGTAGCACAGTTTATCAAAGAACATCATAGAATAGCCTTCAATAGAACTTCACATAGATTGTATTATATAATGCTTTAATCAAGGTGTTCCCAATAGGTTTCGTTAGAATGTCTTTAACAGAAATATGATTTCATCTTGATCTCCTTGTCCTTATTTTGCTTTTCTAGTTAGAGAGAAAATTTATTTTTGAAGGTCTAAATTCTTCCATAGAAACCTACACTAGATTTTTTCTTTCCACAAAGGTCCAAATTCCATCACAAATGATCCACAAAATTCTACCGAAATGGATGAACACGCCGACATATATATATATATATATATATATATATATATATATATATATATATATATATATATATATATATATATATATATATATATATATATATATATATATATATATAGTTGTTTCCCACATCTAAAAGGGTGCCTCAAAAAGTTAAGTTGATCTGTCTCCCAGGATGACCGACTTGGAAATTTGGAGGATAAATATCACCTATAAAAAATAAATTTTCTTTTCTTTTAATTTTTCCAAATGGGACATAATATAAATCAATTTGTTTTTTGACAAATAAATAATTTCTTCATGTAATTATGATGACTGAACCTAGTTGCAATTTCCAACACCCCCTCTTAACTAGGGAGGTATTCATAATGACTCATCCTGATATTCTCATCTATAATAAATGATCCAGATTGATAATAATCAATGATGATATCATCATCATAGCTAGCATTGTCACATTACTAGGGCCTTGATAGGTACACTCTATCTCTCCACAAGATCAGAGCACAATGTTGGGAGGCATTTCACAAGACACCACACCGCCTCTCCGAGGTACATACTCCACTTAGGATACCTAGAGTATGTCCTCCACTGAACCATTTCTCTCAAGGAAATGTCTCTCCACGGACCATTCTTTATCCAAATCCATGTACTTGACTTAGGATCTCCATACTAATCCATCATTGAACATGACTCAATAATGTTTGTCCAAGATTCTTATCTAATCCACCATTCACCTTATCCATGTCCATGTACTTGACTTAGGATATCAATCCTAATATGCCACAATACATGACACAAGGAGAACCATGTTTCCTAACTCCCTCTCAACTTGAGAGGAGAAATCCATGCTGACTCCCTCTCAAACATGGAGAGTGCATCAACAAGCCTAAACTTGTGTCAGAAGTGCACATACTTCCCTTACATAAGCTACCTATTATTATGTGGAGATCACTTTTAACTTTCTCAAGCAACCCTCTTATCACTTGGTTTGCTCAGCTGCAACTTTTGATCCAGGCCTCCAAATCTGCCTCATAATAGTCCATGGTTTAGTTCATGATCATGCACTTGAGGTATTCACCTACAACATCCAAAAGTTGTGTCCTGCATTACTTCCTGTATTGTATCTTGTACTGTACATTAGGTCTTCTACGCATCTACTTGCCAACTATCTGACAACTCCAAAATTTTATTCATAGGGCACATGAACAACCCACTCAACTCTAATTTGTCATGTCTAGTGTTGTACTTCAGGGCACACATAAGGTAGCCCTAACAACAATATATTAACACATCAAATAATGTTCTTAAGGATTACATAAGCAACTCACTGCCTGTCCCTTTTCCACTTCAAAATGACAGTCCTTAGGGCACAATAAATGCAATCATCAAGCTGCTAATTCCTTCGATGGCCAGGTCTTCTATAAGACTAAAAACCCTTTTGGATATGCAACACTCTTCCATGTCATTATTTTGTTGCTAAACCCTTGGTAGGTCTTCCAATCCCATTGGCATGAAATAAACAAAGCATATGGACAAGAAACTAACCAAAACCATCAATCAAGGAGGAAAAATACAAAATACTTATCTTTTGAAAATGATGAGCCCCTTCTTAATCTTGAGCTACACGATCATTTTTTCCATCTACCATTCCCAAGATCTAGGACATATTTCAACAACAACGAATGCTTCCTTAATCACACCTTGCAAGGGTTAATCTCCAAATCCCCATAACATGCCAATATATAAATTGCAAGTTCTACAATAATGAATATGTTAGTTACAAATTACATGAAAACTAACTATATGCTTTCAAAGGATATTTACCAAGGATTTTAATTCACGAGAGAGCATACACTTTATCAGTGAATATATCCTTACAAACCCTCATGTTTCAACAATTCTTCAATAATATAACTAAGAACATATATTTTAGCAAGGAAACCTTAGCCAATATTCATACCTAGATCTTAAAATAATGAAAAACATGATATCTTATCAACTTTACCTGTTCATACCTTCAACAAATGTCTGTCATCTTCTACTACCAAAGACACCTTAGACTTTCAACTATTGGACCTGTTGTAGTGGCCGAAACACCGTCCAAAATTTTGGCTTACATCCAAATTTCAGAGCCTTCCTTGGTTTTTCCTTTGATGGTTGCAAACACTCGAGCTCACCCCATGAGCTCTTGTGAAGTCTTTTCACCCTTTTGCTTGTTTGACCAATGATCATATTTTGGCATATTGATTGCTTTTTCATGCTTGGGATCTTGTTTAGGTGAGTTTGAAGGTTTGTCTTTGTGTGTTTGGGTTGTCTTCATGATGTAAACATCCATTGTACTCACACACAAATTTGTAAGAACTGTCGCACAAGTGTCATCACAGTCGTCCGAAGGTCTACCTTAAGTGTCACGCTTATTGGTTTTAGCTCCAAGATAGTCTTGCTGAGGGCATGTTTTGTCTTGTTGTACTGGTGGTCTATGTTGTCTCACCGTCAAAGTATGCTAAGTGTATGATCACAATGTTAAGTCTGCAAAAGTTCACTTGCTTTCAAAACTTAGCCATTTTCCTGACAAGCCACTTTTTGGTTTGACAGAACCCTGCATTGCACCAAGACTGGGGTTTGCATTGATCTCCAAAACTGCGCAAACATGTCCTGTTGGTCCTTTGCTGCATTTCTTTGCACTGCCTTCAGAAATTGCGCAGACATGTCTAGCAGGCCTCCTAATGCCTGTCTTGCATTGATATCAAAAACTTCACAGGCATGTCCGGCTGGTCCTCTGTTGCCTTGCTCTGCACTACCTTCAGAAACTACGAAACATGTCTAGCAGGCCCTCTGCTGCCTATCCTGCACTGTTCTCCAAAACTGCACAGTCATGTCTAGCAAGCGCTTTGTTGCATGTCCTGCATTGTTTTCTAAAACTGTACAGTCATGCTCAACAGGTCCCTTGCAACCCTGTCATGCCTTTCTCTTGAAAATTGCGCAAAACTTCCCAGCAGGTTCCCTGCAGCCCTGTCTTGCCTTCCCTCCAGGAACTACACAGAAGTTACCCTCAGGTGCTACTTTGTAGCAGCCACTGGTGTCCTTCAGTGTGCAATTCTGCCTCCCAGTCGTCACTGCACATTTTTTCTCGACAATGCAGGTTGTCCTCCCAGAGTTTCTCTTTCTAGCTTGATTTGCGTTTTGTGTTGTCTCAGTGAGTTGTCGTCCCTCCTTGTTACTTAGAACATGATAACAATGCATCATTCTAGACTAGGAGGTTTTGGATTTGATGTCGTTCCGTCATGGGTGAATTGCAGGAACAAGTACATGGATAGATCATGGTGAGACGATGAACAAGATTAAGAAGGAGTGCACATGCTAGAAGATTTCTTGTAGCTAGACGGACTTACCAAGCACACCAAGCAACAAGAGAAAGGAACATATGCATTGAATCATCGTGCAAGACGAAGACCATCAAAGACCCCACAACACTATGCCATGCAGAGGAGAAGACAAAGCAAACGAATAGTACATCCATCACTCAGCTATGCAACAGCTTGATACGAACACCACAATCAACTAGTACATGTTGGTAGTGTCATGTTGAGTTGTGTCATGCACTGTCTTGGTCACATCACCACTATGGGCCATATCCATTGTAACTCAATGCAATGTAAAGTGAAGTCCAATGGGTGCACATAAGAAGTTGAAGAGTCATGTCGGTTGAAAAGTCATTGGAAGTTGAATGGTCATGAGGGTAGTCCAAGAATCACAAGGGTCAAGCATCACCTTTGGATATATATACCCCTCCCATTGTATGAGAAAGGAATTTTCACATTGGCTCCTCCCACATAGCCTTGAGAGTCTGTAGTCTGTTCTTTGAGGAGTGAGGAGTGGCTCTAATGTCCCACTACTGGGACTAGTGATGTATGGTGTACAAATGTGTCTTGGTATTTTTGCTTAATTCAGAATCTTGTTAAGGCCAACACATTTTCACGCATGTTTTATAGATGTTTGTAAGACTACTCTTTAAACATTTTTAATGCATGTTTTCTTAACCTGTATTAAGATAGTTGAACTACTTTGGTTGTTTTAGTACTTACATTGTTGAAGATGTGTTGTATTTCTTATCATCGCTGTCTCATCCTTGTGGACTACTCCACAGGATACTAGACAAAACACCTTTGTGTATTAGCTATCACTACTATCACATTCTCGTGGACTACTCCGCGGGATACTTGACAAACCATCTTTGTTTTTTGGTTATAGCAACTATAACATCCATGTGGACTACTCCACTGGGTAGTGTACATGTTGTCCCCTTCACCTTGGTTTCAACAACTGCTGCGTCCGTTGTGGACTATTTCGCTAGATGCTGGACAAACCCTTTCTGGTTCACATGTGTTTCTTCCTGGGTGGTACTACTACCTCTCATTTAGAGGCTCACTTTACTCTCCCCCTTTGTATTAAGAGAACCTTGACACTGTTACATTATTACATTACACAAAGTTCGAATGTGCCATCCCCACTAAAGTTATCCATGACAGGTCCAAGTTAAAGTTTAATGGTGAGGGTGAACCATCTTTTCGTGCGCATGTGTGCCAAGTTATAAACTTTTTCCTACGCCACAAGATAGAGTACGAATATGTCTGGACTGTATTACTCACCCTCACATTCGAAGTTCATGCTCAACGCTAGTGTTACACATTACCCTTTGCCTCTATTGGTTCATTTGGTTAGCTTGCCGAAATGATGATTAAAACATTCAATGAGTATAGCCATCGAAATTTCAGTGAAAACATCTGCCGTTTAAGTATGGAGCTTGACGAATCAGTTGAATACTTCGCTGATTGCTTCCTTCACCTATGTTACAAAATTCATGAACAACTTGTGAAATTTGAAATCTTGAGAGAAGAGTTTAAACGGTTGGTTCATATTTCTCAGTGTGGTGAACCTCCCGATTTCCCTTCCTCCCCAACTCTTGTGGATCATGAGGCACCTCAGATTGCAGAGGAGGAGCCCAACACCCCGTTTGTTCCTTTTCTGTTATGAAATCAGCTCACAAAAGATAGAAAATATAGTTGAACGCCTTAGAATTCAGCCTCTTCGAGGGGGCAACCTCCTTTACATTACACAGATGAAAAATTCTTGGATATTTCAAATGAAAAAACCTCCGTTCTATATATAGGAGTCTAAGGAGTCATAATATAACCCAACCGACCTAACAATAATAATATCAAAGCCACAAAAATAACAATAGAGGGATTCTATGGGGCATAGTAATAACAATATTGGGACAATAGGGGCACAACAATATTAATAAGGGATACAACTACAATAGTAATGGGGTAATAACTAGCATTATAGGGACCTAACATGCCCCTCTCCTTCAAAAAAGTGTTGTCCTCAACGCTTGAGTAGTTCTGGATGCTTCTGTATAAAATTTTCATCCTCCCATGTGGAATCTTCAGTGGATAAGTTCTTCCACTTGATAATATACTCTGAAATTGATCGATTTCGTAGCTGTCGAGTTCTTGTTTCTGTGACTGCTTCCGGTTCCAATATAATTTTTCCTTCCTCATCAAGTTCTGGCAATATTGTTTGAACTGGGAGCTTGTCGCCTATAACCTTCTTTAAACTTGAAACATGGAAAACTGGGTGCAATCTAGAAGCTGCAGGAAGCTCCTCCAATTTGTATGCCATAGTACCAATCTTTTGCAACACCTTGTACGAACCATAATACTTTGGTGATAATTTATTATCCTTCTTAGCTTGCTTGAAGGACATTTGCTTGTATGGTTGTAGCCGTAGGAATACCCAATCACCTACAGCAAAACTTCTTTCACTGCGATGTTGATCTGCCTGTTGTTTCATTATATTTTGTGCCAACACGAGGTTATCCTTTAAGAGTTGGAGGACTTGTTGTTGATGTTCGATGTGATGTTCCACTGCTTGAACCTTAGAATTTTCTCTTACATATGATGTGATGGATGGTGGTTGATACCCATAAAGTGCCATAAATGGGGTCATTTTTGTTGTTGTATGGAAGGAAGTGTTATACCACCATTCAGCCAGAGGCAACCATTTGACCCATTGTGTCTGTTTATTAGATACAAAGCAACGAAGATATCCTTCCAAACATTTGTTTACTATCTCAGTTTTCCCATCAGATTGAGGATGATAAGATGAGCTATGAGCTAACTGAGTACCAAGACAAGAAAATAATTCTGTCCAAAAATTTCCAATGAAAATGGGATCTCTGTCACTTACAATAATCTTTGGATTTCCATTGTAGCTTTTGAATTGTTTCCATAAATGCAGTAGAAATTGTACTGGCTTTAAATGGATGTGATAATGCACAAAAGTGTGCATACTTGGTAAGTCTGTCAAATACCACCATGCTGACACTCTTTCCCTCAGATTTGGGTAAACCCATGATAAAATCCTCCTCCCAACGTTGGCTTGGAATGGATAAAGGTTGTAATAGACCCGGGGTCTTAATTGTTTCAACTTTATTTTGTTGGCAAACCAAAAATTTTGCCACAAAATTTTGGATATCCAATTTAAGGCCATCCCAAAAAAATTCCTTCTTAATCCTATGGTAAGTTTTTAAAAATCCTGAGTGCCCTCCTAAGGGAGAAGTGTGCAATTCCATAAGAATATTTTGTTTGAGCTGGGAATTCTTACAGAGGTATAAGCGATATTTGTACCATAACGAATCATTTTGCCAGCTAAATGTATCAGACGTAATGGAATCTTCTTGTAACTTTCGAATAAGTGCCCAAACTTCTTCATCATTCTTCCATTCCTCCCTGCTTCGTTTATCCAATCTGGTTGGATAATAGAAATGGCGCACAACAATGCTTCCACATCCTCATCCTTTCTTGAGAGTGCATCTGCCACCACATTTTGCTTCCCTTTTTTGTAGATGATTTCAAAGTCATAACTCAACATCTTTGTAACCCACTTTTGTTGCTCTTCAGAGGATAATCTTTGTTCTAAAAAGTATTTAAGGCTATCATGATCTGTTTTTACCTTGAAGTGTCTTCCCATTAGGTAGGGTCGCCATTTCTAAAGTGCATGGAGTATTGCCAACATTTCCTTCTCATAAATAGCTTTGTGTAAAAACTTTCCCGTGATTGGACGACTTTCAAAAGCAATGGGTCTTTCACCTTGCATTAAAACAACACCAATTCCATTTCCTGAAGCATCACATTCCACAATAAAGGTTTTTGTGAAGTCTGGTGTAGCTAAGACCGGTGCTTGGCACATTGCCTCTTTAAGATGTTCAAAGGCCTTTGTTGCTTCCGGAGTCCATGAAAATGCATCTTTCTTCAATAATGTTGTTAGAGGTGCTGCTATTCTCCCATAATTCTTAACAAACTTGCGATAATACCCTGTCAACCTGAGAAATCCTTGCAGTTGCTTTATGGATGTGGGGATTCTCCATTCCTTAATGGCTTTAATTTTGCTAGGGTCTACCTCAACTCCTTCATGAGATACAATATGACCCAGATATTCCACCTCTTGTACTCGAAATAAACATTTGGATCCTTTTGCATATAATTGTTTTTCCTCCAATAGTTGTAGCACCCTGTTAACATGTTCAACATGATCCTTCCAAGACTTGCTATAGATTAGTATATCATCAAAGAATACTAACACAAATTTTCTAAGGAACGGTTTGAAAATTGAATTCATCAAACCTTGAAATGTTGAAGGTGCATTGGTAAGGCCAAAAGGCATGACCAAAAATTCATAATGACCCTCATGAGTTCTAATGTTGTTTTCGGAATGTCTTCAGTCTTCATTCTGATTTGATGATATCCTAAACGAAGATCCAACTTGGTGAAGTA